>VYZV01037528.1:33197-54724 GCA_013401275.1 Pandion haliaetus | reverse complement strand
AGGCTGCCGGTCCCGCCGGCCGGGCGGCCGCCGCCCCCCGCGGCCGAGCCGTTACCTGCTTCGTGGGTTTCCCCCTGGCTCGCCGGGGCCGTGGAGCCGGTGGGGTTGCCGGTTTCGGCTTGCCGGTGTGGCAACTTTTATTCTCCGGTGACTTTTGCTGCGGTCGGGGCACCCCCACGGCCTTTTTGGGACGGAGCCTGGTGGGGTCTTTGGGACGGAGCCTGGTGGGGCTGGGGGCATGTGGTGTTGGATAGGAAGAAGAGGTGGAAAAGGAAATTAAAAAAATGTTTTATTTCCTATATGTCCTGCCCTGTAAAATGAGAATTCAGAGCAGCTGAACTTCTGATATGGAGAGTGGATGTTCCCTTACAAATCTTTAAAAAAAGTAAAAGCTGGGAGCGCAGCAAGCGCTCTTCTGTCAAGGTTTCCCTCAAGGGCCCCGAGTGTCCAAATGTCCAGATTTTCCTACACAGTGGTTTGGAAGGCAGTGCAGCTGGCTAGGGTAACTGCATGGCTAAATGGATTTTGGGGGTTCGGAAGGGGAAGGGGTGCAGTGCAGGAACTCTGTGTAACTTAACTACTTGTTTGCTTCTTCAGTTGGATTTTTTCATAGCTTAATGAGTTCTGGCATGTATCTATACTGTGCAAAAGCAGTGTATGGCCGTGTCTGGCAGTGGAGCAGGGTCTGGTCTGCTAAGTTCAGGGCATGCTTGTAGGAAACTCTAGAGGCAGGAAAATGTGAACTTTTCGGGTTTCGTTGAGAATTCACATAGTCAAACAAAAATGCAACAAAACAAGAAAAAGATGCTTCTGTGTGAGCATAATGTGGTCGCTGTGTATAGTTTGTGGTGGGAGTGTTGTTGAATAATGCTCTGGCAGCAGTGCTGTGCTGCCTTGTGGTACATACATGTGTGCACTAAATCCTGTAGCACCAATAAGGATATTTAACTTGCATTGACTTGTCAGAGAAGTACAAGTGTGGAAGAACGTTGTTAAAAATGGGAGTAATTGCTTGTGGATCTTGTAGGCAATTTGAGAGGCATTTAAGCTGTTTTTAATCTCCCTGCGGTATGAACAGGACACTGAGAATCTCTTGCTTTATTGATGATTGTTTTCCTAGCAATGTATGGACAGACAGTGCGTACTATGAATTTGATAGTTGTTTGCTTATTGTCAGTGATATTTGTTTAGGGACAATAAATAATTGTTTGCTGAGCTTTATTAAAAAGAACCACAAAAGCCCTATACCTCCTAAAACAAAGCCTTTATTGTCTTAAAGCAACTGTGGGCCAATTTCATGCTTGGTGTAGTTCCACTGATGTTGGTGGAGTTTTGCCAGGGATGATTTTGGCAGGTGAAGTGTCACTTCTGTTTTTTGGAGTCCAAACTGCTCATCAGTAATGTTGTGATTTTGCCTCCAGCACTTAAGTATTGTTAATTAAAATGGTACGCTGATGCTTCCCGAAATTAAGAGGTAGGTGGTGGGAGAGTCATCTCATCAGGTCTTCTAAACACTTTCCCACTTACTTTCTCCTTTCTGCTTCAGATCTTATATCCCCTAGTTTACTCTTTTCCTTCTTTTTCAGTCTTAGCATCTTTTTTCTGTCTTCAAAATTAAGAAGTTTCTCTGACCTCCAGTTCACCCTTGAGCGTGTAAAGATTTTGGGACTACTGTATTGAACTCTACACCACCCCTGCATGACTAGGTAAGTGAGGAGCTGTGTGGCAGCTGCAGTTGGGAGATCTTTCTCACACATGCACGTGCCTTTTCTTTACAAGCTGACTTACGTGTTGGCTATGGTCAGTGCATTTGCTGAAGTGGCAGATTGTTTGACAGTCACGCAGTGGAACAGCCAGGCTTGAGAGAGACTGAGCAGACCAGGGTGGGGGTGGGGGAGTCAGTTTTTACATAGTGCCGTACTCAGGACGTTGAGAAACAACTCTTTGAGAACACCCCTTCACAACATCAGTAAGGACAGGAAAATCCTCTAAAAATTGAAGCAGAAGGAAAAATGGGGAATGATAGAAGGAAATATTCTTGTTTACTAGCTGTGGAGAGAAAAAGTGGAACTGTTTAACCAGTAATTGGCTTTAACAGAACTTTGTCTCCATCAAAGTTTCAAAAAAAAGATTTTATTGAATAAAACTATGTTATCTTTGTGTACAGTTAACAGTATTAAATACACATGGCCAAATCTAAGGCTGTTCTGGCACTGTGGTAGTTTTGAACAGAGCAAGTTTCAGCGCTCAGCTTTGCAGAGTCTCTGCTGAGCTGTTTTTGTGTCTGACATCTTTGCGCTGTACAACTTTGGATATATTTACATCTCATAAGTACACAGAAAGAGCATGTCAGACAACTCACAGCTGATATTGTTCTGACTTTTGGAAAAAGCAAGCATCAAGAGGAAGATACATGGAGGAAGGATCAAGAGGAAGGAATTTTAACATAAGACAATGGAAGGATTCAGCTGTGGAAAGAGAATTGGTCACATGCTAACCTGAACATAGAGCTGCAAATCTGATAGGAAGAACGTTTTTTAGGAGAAAGGTAAATTATCTGGCTAAAACTACATTTATGAGTGATATGTTCTCTTTCCACATCTTGCATGTTCTTGTCAGGCTTACCTCTGTGCACGCTTCATTTATATTAATCCTCTCAAAACCATGCTGAAGTGGAAAGGTGCTGCATCTTCCCACTGTGGGGAAGACACCTTCCGTTTGCAGATAGGGAATAAAAGCACAAGAAAGTAAATGGGTTGTCCGTGACTACACAGGAAGTGGGTAGTTGTGCAAGAACTTGAACTCATGTCTCCTGAACTATTGGCTAATGTTGAAATGAAAGAACTTCCCCCTGCATGAAGGCATAAGAGAAGAGGTATGGTATGAAAATCAGTTTGGTTACCTGGCTGTGTGTAATTAGTGGTCGACTGCTCTTCCACCAACAACGTGCACGTTGGTCTTTGTTAGACTATGAAAAACAGGAGGGTTGTGTTATAATAAGTGCTTAAATAAGACATTCAGCGTATGCAGGAGAGAGAAGAAACAGTAAGGGACATTTTTCTTCTTCTTTCTATACCTTGCCTTTAAATAGTGGGTTCTGTTTTTACAGATGAGTCTCTGGCTAGATCTTTAGGGAGTTCTTTCATCTGGCCTGTTGTACAGTTGCATGAGAACAGGTGCCAACAGAAGGGAAGAGAAGGCTCTGCAGAGCCAGGAGGGTTGTGGCAAGACCAGGACTGCCTTTCTGTGAGCCCAGCAGCTGGGTGAGATGATGTGAGTGCAGACGTCCACCCTAGGAGACCAGGCTTGTCTTTCTCTTTAAAGGTGGTTTCTAAAGGGGCAGCTGCTCTTACTTCTGCTATATTGCACAGACACTCACATAGCTGCTGTCCTCTCCCAGCTGCTCTTCTGCTTCAGGGAGTTACTGCAAAGGGCTGTGTGTGTTGCACGACAGTGGGGAGCTGTGTGTGGCAATTCTCTTGTGGCAGAAATCTTACAGGGATTGTATGAGCAGGGAGCACTGGCACCTGCAAGAAAAGGAAGGATGTGGTCTTTTCTTCCCCTTTCTATGTAACTCGAAAACACCAGAGAATACCTGCTACTTCCATGTGTCATCACACTGAGAAAACTGAAGTTTGAAGTAATGCTTTTCCTTACGGCACTGTGTTTGGTGGTTGACGGTTACAATTGCAAAGTCTGTCATAGTTTTAACTTTAGTTTCAAAACACGTTTCAAGCTGGCAGCCTACATGTGTTCAGGCCAATGCTGTAAGTTTTGTGTGAAGGGTAGGTAACTCACAGGTGGGAGAGCAGCGTTCCCGAGTTGTGTCTATAAAAGAATAAGCCACAGAGATTTTGGAGCAGTTGTGTGCAGTGCTCTGTCCACTGGTCTGTGTCACATTTTTAAATAACATTTGAAATCAGTAGTTACTCTAATTTTTTTAGCCTGAGTCTGTAGCTGGAGGTCAGGGTTTGTGGTGGCTTAGTGCAGTTTGCTTTCTAGTATAGATCTAGTCTGGCTTGGAGTTAATTGAATCTTCAGCTGGTCATCAGCTTGCTTCAGTGGGACAAGGATCCTAGTTCCATGAGCACAGGAGCACAAATGCAATAACCTTTGTCTTATTTAGCTTTATTTACCCTAGAAGCAACACTCCTGGATTTGCTTACATTTTTTAAATTTTTCTGGCAACACGAAGCCAGAAGGTTGCCTTTTGTGCAAATACATGCTTTTCTTCAAAGAGAGGAATAGTGCAGTCATTTATGAACAGTGGGACAAACTCCTCTCTTTTAGATGAGATTGATTTCTTTATTTTTACATTTCTATTGCACTTTCAGGCAGTGTATGTGCCTGCAGGATGAACTGTAAAATCTCTGTTCTGTCCTTTAGCAAATCTCAACCTCTTACATTTACTGCCCCTCTGTATGAGCTGCTTTGGAGTCCTGTAGAGAATTATATGTACGATGATGAAGTATGAAACATGCTCATGCCGCAACCTTGCTGCTTGTTGTGGTGGGATGGGTCTTATTTTTACCTTGTACTCAAGAATTATTCATCTTACCTGTAAGCTAGAGAGCTAAAACCCACAAATGCTTCTGAAGGAGAAACTGCCCTCGTGTTTGACTTTGGTTGAAGCACTCCCTCTGCTTTGCAGTATATTTTAGGGAGGGGAAACTTGAGTCTTGAAACTGTTTGTTAATGTGTAGAGGGAAGCCCACATTAAGCTGCTTTTGCTTACTTGAATATTAGGAGTTCTCCTGTCCGTCTTGGAAGGACGTTCAGCTCACCGTGCTTGTGCCTACTGGTACTAGCTATCTCACCAGGTCTGGTGGCATCTGCTCTGAATGGGAGCCAAACACTGCCAGTCAAAGGTATTTCAATAGTGCTGGCATCCAGTGGGTTGGCGGGAGGAGAATGATGATGGGAAATCATAGAACAATTATTTTCATTCCTTGACTGTACAGTGAATGGGCATTCTTAAGGCCTTGTGTATATACACAGGCTTTTGTTCTGGTGTGAATAATAAAGCAGAATTCACAGCTCTGAGTAGTCAAGACAATGTGACGAGAAGTGGGTCAAGACCATTCGTGTGTGCATAACTGCACTCCTAATCTAGGCCAGTGCCTGTGCTGGATGCTTCTAAACAAGCTGAAAAGATTTCAGGGGAGCTGGAGTTCATGCTGTCAGATGGGTGAAGTGCACCTCTAGGTGGGCAGAGCACTTAAAGGTGGGGATCAGAATGGATGGTCTTGAGTCAGTTTGCATGTTAATGTGACCATAGAGGAAAAGCTTTACTGTTTAGTACCTCTGAAGAGCAAGGAGTTTAGTTTGAGCCAAAGGAAATTTTCTTCCTGGCAGGTTGAGTTGCTGAGCAGCTCTTCAAATAGGTGCACTGCTCTGCTGTTTCAGCTGAAATACGTCTCTGCTACCTCAGTTTGTTCTTAAGTGTCATTGAGGGAAAAGATGACTTTCTGAGTATCCCGCTGCGTTGTTCCTATGTCCTTCAGACTTGCTGCGGTAGTTGAGCTCCTCAGTGCCCTTCAAGGAAAAGTGGATGCCTGGGCTCGTCCTGAGATGCAGGTTGGGGCTTGGCTGTTGGTAGAGGAAAAAAGCCAATTTTCATGTGAAGCCACTGGGATTTGGGGGGTTTATTTTTGGAGAGAATAGGGAGGTTTTTGATTGGGTTATTATGAATTTTTTTTTTTCCATGCTAGAGCTTTTCAAGGTAACTTGTCCTTGAAGATGAGCTATGTCATATCATGCAAGCTGTACTACACGTGTTTAACTCTTACAATACCTGGCATATCACTGCTGCCCCCTGAAAACAGTCTGGCAGAAATTTATAGCCAGGTTTGGGTGTCTTAAGAGAATGGAGGAAAGGATGGGGAAAGAGTTGTGGTGGTCTGGGGATTTTCCTTGGGTGGGAGGTGGGTGTTTTTGGCATTTCTAAAAGTAAACCAACTTTTTCTTCCAAGCCTTAGGAGTACCTTTGTGGCCATCCTTCTATGTAATGTGCAAAAGCAAACCGGAGCACTGTGGTTTGTAACAGACTTCCCAGTTGTGCTGGCAGTAGGTTTTGCAAGGTGAAGAGATGACTTTTTGTAGCTGGCTGCTAGAGCAAGGGCGTGCAGTAAGCATGGCTTGCCTTGCTGCTCTCTCACCTTTCTCCTGTGTCCTTCGTCATACAGAGGAGCGCAGTGACACACTAACTGATCAGAAATGCTCAGGCACAGGGAGTCTTGTGTATTCTGGAGGGAAGCCCTGGCTGTGCATGGGGTTGCCCTGTACATGCTATCTGTTATCACAGGAGCAGGATGGCTCTCCAAAGACAGTCTAACCATCCCCATTACCCTTCATTTACCTGTTTCTTCTTTCAAGTACAAGAAGGCTGAATAAGTCATAAACTTCTTAAGCAAAATATGAGTGAGCATATTCTTCCTTTTTCAGAAAATGCCTTAAAAGCTAGCTTTAGAATACAAGAAATTTAATGTCTCTGAAAAACAGAAAGCACGTATCTCTTGGGGTGAAGCCATATCCCATTGAAAAGACTTACAAAAATATTTTTCTGAAGTTCCAGCAGCTAGAAAGCTAGCCTTGAAACTTGTTACAAAGGCTGTAGTTTGTGAATGTCCATGCCAGTCAGTCTCAGGTGGAGGATTTAGTGTAAAAGGCTGAAGCGTGCATTACAGATGCCATTGTATCAAAACACTCACTGTTTTGGGAAAGCTCAAATGTGAGTTCTTGGGCCTGTCTTGCTTTCTCTGTAGGTAGTGACTGATGAAACTGAGCAAGAAGAGGGAGAGGTTGGTGGCATCAACTGGCCGTGTTTTGTGCTACATCCTTTTCCTAATTGTGCAGAAGTGCTGTACCTTCAAAGTTTCCTCTATAAACCCAAGAATTTACTGAATGTGCAATAACTTAAATTTTTTTTTTCTTTTTTTGCAATGTAATATGTAAGCAGAATAAAATTAATTTCCTTGCTCGAGGGTGTGAGGACAAGATAGCACATCAAGTTAGAAAATAAGTGTACCAGCTATTGTTTTGTTTTCCAGTGGCCTGAGGGCCCTTCCTGTGTAGCACTGAGGAATTTACAGTTTAAATAGGGAAGAGAGAGTGATTGAATGGACATCAGAGACACAAAAAGGTGAAGTGTGTTGGTTGGTTTGTGGGTTTGTTGTGACACCAGCTCAGTGGTTTTGTGAACTTGAAGTAGAAAAATTTTTCTTGCATCAGAGATCAGTTTTGCACTGAATGCAGCTGCTTTGCTGGAGAGCCAGGTTTTTACTGAAACTTCCAGTGTAGATGTAGCTTTATGTATCCATATAAAGGTGCTTTGTCACTCATGTTTATTGCATTACAGGAACAAATTTTAACTCTGTAAGCTGCCCTATAGGGATCTATATACTTTCCAGCTAGTTAAAGCCTACTTTTTCCCTGTAGAAGCACTAAAAAAGCATCTCTTCAAACTTGTTACCTGTTTCCAGGTAACTAATATGATTAACATATCCAAGACATATTCCTGTAGCTAAATATAATCCATTTGCCAGCTTCAGCCAAAAATATTGCAGGGAGGAGCAGCACAGGTCTATAGTAGATCTTATTTTAAAAGAAAACAGGACTTGAAAAAAGTTAGACCAGTACTTTTGGCTAGAAAATTTCAGCAACTGATGTCACTTTTATTGTGAAATTTTATAGCAGGCAACTCTGAAAATGGGGCCAGTTCAAAATGCAGGGTCAGAGATTGGTCTGGTCAGTGATGCTGGTGTAGCTTTTTAAAGGAACTGGGTGAAGAACTTCAAGAGAGGGGGAAGTATTTAAATCCTGGGGGACTTCTTGGATGCTGTATCAGTGAGCCATATGGGTACCTAAGTAGCTAAATTTTCTGCTCAAATTGTAATTCAGGTATCTGGTCTCTTCCTAATTTATTGCCATGATTTCCTTTGACTAAGTAGTTCTTCCTTTCCTTAAAGCTGGCACAGTGTTGCTAGCACAGGATGACTACAGACAGCCTCTGCCAGGGAGAGGCTCTCATTTCTGTGGTGCTGAGGTTGTGGTCGGCTCAGTCTGTGACGTACTTAGCTTTGCACCCAGAAGGACACCCAGGTTTTATAATGCTATGTTAATTAAGGTCTTGGTGTCTGCTGTACAAAATTCTTAATTGCTGAAGCAGCCCCATATCAGCTTTCAGTAAAACTGTTTTTCGGAGCCTTTTTTTTTTTTTGTCTCCCTCAGAATTATACAAGAAAAAAGACTCTCTAGCTGCTGAAGCACAATGTTGTCACCTGTTTTACTTTCCTGTGGTTTTTCTGTATTGATGGAGGGCTTTGTTTTAATGCTTAATTCTTTTGACCGCCATCATCTGGTAGCATACGGGGGGAGGGTTGCATTTGTAATGCCTATTCTGTGCACTGAAAGGCAAGAGTTTAGAATGCACTTTTAAGGTAAGAGTGTGTGCTTTCAAAGAGCTTTTTTCTTCCAACATTGACTGAAATTGAATTAATGAAGAGTCCCATCAAATTGGGCATAGCATGCGTTGATAAAACAGTGCTTTGTTAAATGACTGCTCTAAGGGATCATTTCGACCCCTTCCTCCCATTTTGGTATGGGATCTTAATCTGCTTATTACAAGTAACATCAGGACTAGTAGAATTAAGTATTAAAAGTTTAATTAACAATGAAGAAGACTCAGCTGATTTCCTGTTCAGGTTTGATGTTTCACAAGACTTGAGGTTCATCTTTATTTTATCTCCAGAATCACACTTTGGTTTAGGGCATTTTTTTCTTACTAATAGGAAGCTGATTAAATGACTGCTAAAACAACCACAGATGTAGCTAATTTACTTTCTAAGTGCAGATGTTTAGAGGGCTATGAAGTCAGGCAAAGATTGGATTTGGAAAACACCAGATTACACATACTAGTCAACAAAGCACTGAATATGAAAGATATTTCATTGCTTTTACAGTAATGAGTTAAGAAGCTCCCATTCCTACTGGTTATTTTCCCCCAGGAAGGGGACTGGAAAAAAAAAAAAAAAAAATCAGTACTCTGAAATACAACCATTCAGATTCTTAAGATTAAATGTCTTTGTAATCAATGTGCTGGGTTTTTTTTGTTTTGGTTTTTTTTTTTTTTGTCTTTTTAAACTGCCATAGCTCACTGCTGTGAGCTCAGCTTAGGGTATCATGGTTTGCTAAATGGGAGGCTGAGGTGTACCATAGGAAACAGCATCCCTTAGGAAGAAAAGGATGTGAAAGCTCAACAAGCCATTTACAAAAATTACAATAATTCCAGTTAATGTGGTTAAACTAGGTAATTTCTGCTTAGAATTTTATAGAGTCATTGTGTATTTGAAGAACAAACTGTGTGAGGGTAAACAGATCCTTCCAATATCTATTTAAAGTGGATAAATATTTATATTGTCCTTTTACAGATCGAAAAACAAAGGCTGAATTGACTTGCCTACAGCTATAACTAATTAGTGCAAGGATGGAATTTGAACTTCGGACTTTGAACCAAGAGAAGAACAAACAGGATGGAAACATAATGAAAAGATAATATAAACTTTGTATTTCAAGCATAAACTCGCTACCCCAATATAGAAATTATCTCCTAAATGCCTTTAGGCAAGTAGGCAGCCTAAAATGCTGCTTCTTACTGAAAACAGGATCTGGTTAGACCATGATCATTACCTTACTCGCTAATTTTGTGCATTGTACATTACCCCTATTAAGCTTCTTGCTTCTGAGAAAATTCCTAAAGACAAATTGGAATTCAAGTTAAGTTTTCAAATAACTGAAGTTCAAATGAGGAGTACCAGGCAAATTACACTTCATCTCGAAAAGCTGCAACAAAATCATGCTAGAGATTTCCTTTACTTATCTCCCAGATGGATTATTGGTGTGAGTCACCCAAAGCATTTCTACTTAATGTGGAAATGTAGCTGACTCAAAGACAAGTGATTGGCATCGTTTTATGGGATGTCACTAACTGCGGTTTCATTAAATTGCAGTTTTCCCTCTGTCATGGTCAAATGTTAATTTTCATTACAGTTTGGGCTGAGCACAGAATAAACATTTCTTTTTTGCTTTTGCTAAGTTCTCTGGATCACAAGGGCCATGACCTTTATTTTTTTAATGTAAAGGAGGATGCTTAAAGCACAATACTCGCTTGCTTCTCCAAATTGCATACTGGAAGGGTGGTAGCACTCACACAGTTACTGCACCACTTTAGTATTTGTGCGTTTTGGGAGAACAGTGTGGTCCTGTTAACAGGGTTTGGGATGCTCTCCCCCCCTGCCCTTTTTCTGGAGATGCATTTGGAAGGAATTTAATTAATTGCAGTACCTAGTGTTTTCATTGAATGCCTTTGTGTCACTGATGAAAATTAAGAGATAAGGAGTTTTTAGTGGCATTTCTGTATAAGTTTAAGCAATTTCAGACTTTCTTTATGACAGTTTTTTGTTTCTCAACATGCCAAGTTAAAAAGCAAAGCAAACTTCTCTTGGTTTTCTGGACTTCAAAATGTCTTCTGTACTGGATGTTGTTTGAACTGGATTCCTTTGCCTTTACAGTTTTTTTTTTGCTCTGGTGCTTGTGATTCGTTTCAGTGTGAACTAGCCAGCACTTGACTAACGGAAAACCTAATGTAAATAAGTGATAGTGCATGCTGGAGAATCAAAAGGTCCTGCAATGAGCCGTGGTGCTCTTTAAAAGGATTTAAAAATCTTTCTATAAACCAATTATTGAATGAAGAGTGGATGAATTCAAGTTTAAAAGCTTGAATCATTAAAGTTTGGGACATTTAAAGCCTAGACTAGATTTAAGTCTTACTACTTTGAAGTCCTTAATGGAAGGGGAGTAGAAGAGCATTTTTTCAAAAGGGCTTTCTTTGTCTTTGCCTAGGGTTTGTACTTGAATCTAGGGCTTGAAGTTTACAGGGTTGGCTTGTCACTGGTGTGGGAGTATTGACATACTATTCAATGTGGGGTAGTCAGTTTAAATCATCAGATTTTTCTGTTGTCTTCCTCTCAACTCTTTAACAATGTAGTCTCTACTGTGAATTGTGGTTGTTTTTCTGATGCGCATTTTCTATGTCTGTTTTATGGGAGGCTTGAATTTACAGTGCAGTTCCTCTCCCCTTCGCCTGAGTAGTGTTTGTTAAGAATATGAAACTTTTTATCCTGAGACAGCTGTTTTGAAGCTGAAAACCTAACTTCAGAAGTTAAAAGGCCCTCAGCCTGGCTAAGGTGTACACATATGTGTGCACTAAATGAAAGCAAGCTGCCTTGCAGTGGTTACTCGTGGTGGCACCAGGCTTTCTCTCCTCCCAGCCCTGTTCTGACTCCGTGTGTTGCTTTTCATAGGCAGGGTGTAAAGCACAGGGTGAAAGCTGTGTGGCTCGGTACGAGCATGTATGTATCTTCCAGAGCCAAATGATGTTGGACTGCAGGTAGGTCTGTGCCTGATTCTGCTCTAGGGGTGAACAAAATAAGCAAGAGAAGTAAAGGAGAAGTGGATACTAACTGGAAAGACTTTTAGTGATACGACTTATCCTCAGCTGAATAACTAGCCTGGGATTAAACTGGATTTATTCTCATTGCAGCAGGGTTAGACCTCATTGCGTTATCCCATCTGTATAAGACAATTTGTTAAAGGTTAATAATTTCTTTTTTTTTTCCTAAAGTGAAAGATACTTTAGATTATAGGTGTCAATTGTGTAATTGACAGATGACAGGAAGCTTGTAAAATGACTGAAAGTGGTTCTTGCAAGAATCTGAAATTTGAATCATACTCATCACAGTGATGGTGTGTTTTTCCTAATAGAAGAAGTCTTTGTACTTAAAGCTGGAATAGTTTTGGCTTTTGGGACTTTTTCTGTTTGTTTTTGTTTTTTCACTTTTTCTTGTATGTGCTACAGAAGCCAGAGGTATCCTACAAGACACCTACTTTCAGAAAGCATGCAGGCAGGTAGGTACATTAGAGTTGACCCTTTCATCATCATCACGTTTGATAAATTTTGACCTGATCTCTGGATTGAGGAAGAAAATGGGTCAGACTGTAATACTGGACTGGAAAGAAAATGACATGTGAGATAACAAACAAACAAACAAAAAAAACCCCAGCCAAAACTTGTGGTATATCTGTTGGTACCATATGTATTGCTGCTACAAACTGAAGCTGTAAACTTTCTAGCTGATCTGCACGAGATAAGCTTGCATGAATCTTTCATGCCAGCATCGCAAGCTTGAACCCTTCTGTGCTGCATAACTAAATCCCTGTTGTCACCCAGTTCACATGTAGTCAATGTAGGGATCCTCCAGTTCTGCCTTCCATAGACCTTGGTTTTGTTTTCCTGACAATTCATTTCCCATTGATCCAAATTCTTAGAGGGTGTGGTTTTTGGGTTTTTGTTTGTTTGTTTGTTTGTTTTAACATCCTTCCAATGTGCTACTTGCAGCTGTTGTTTAGCAGTATGTGAATAAGCCCTGTCAGAGCCTGGACTCCTGGCTGGAGTCTTTCATTACTCAGCCACCAGTTCATGTAAAATTTAGGGAAGCTTTGTATCTTGAAGACTTCAAACCCTTTAAAAATTTGGCTGAATCCATCCAAAAATTAGGAGGGGTGTGAGAGCACACTTAAATTATCATATAAGAAATCTAAGAAGGTAATCTAACTTAAATACCTGACCTGGTCCTCTATTTGCTTCTTCATTATGAAAAGGTCTGTGGATGGATATATTTGCAGGTTAGCTTTGCACCAGGGGAACGCCCGGTGGTGGCTCCTGTGGCCCAGCTCTTGCAGTCCAGTTTTGCTAGAGCCATGCTGATTTAACTAAGATGTGGGCATCAAAATATATCTTAGATTCTTCCTACTTTGTGTCTAAATGTTTTACAACATGGTTGCTACCTTTTCAGAAAGCCTACTGTGCAAGCAAACCACACCAATTTCCTTCAGCTCTACTTAACTGTCATTTGGTGGGTAGCTGAGATGAGGAATAGTACATACGCTTTCATTCTTGCTAACTTTCTGACCAATGAACCACATGAAAATTTTGTAAAGCTGAAGATGGGGAAAAAACCCTATGTATTTCAGTTTGCATATTTGGTTACAACTATAAAGGCATAATGTTCATTTATCACTTCCTTCTAGAAGCTTTTTGTAACTGAATGAGCTATTCCTGTAATTCAATGACATGTGCGTTGCAAAGTCTTGAAAACTGGAATGGATAGGAAACTCTTGTTATTTCAAATTGTTATGTATTTGTAAACTGGCTTCAGGCCTTTTGAGTTGAAAGACTAACCATTGAATTCAACATACTCCTGGGTTGTATTACAGAAAGATAACGGTTTTACATGAAGTAGAAACTTAGACACACTAGTATGAAACTCAGTAAGGCCACAGTGAATATACATTGGCTGGTTTGGTTTTTTGTTTGTTTGCTTTGTTTTACAGTCAAGGATCATATCGTAAAGCAATTTCTTTGTATCAGTGGCCTGTCGCATCATGTAGGATCAGTCTTTGCTTAAATAGGAAATACTTATTAAGGAAAGCTGCTGCAGACCTGAGCTTGCGTTCTAACTATTACCTCAGCTGGCCAATAACCACATGTTTTATCTGGTATTTATCTGGCACGAACATGCCTAGTGAGTAACACATGAAAAACAAATATAACAAGGTTTGATACATTTGGCCAACTTGCAGGGTATAAGGATCTCATTATTTTTTCCTACTTCCTGCC
This sequence comes from Pandion haliaetus, assembly GCA_013401275.1. Classification (NCBI taxonomy): domain Eukaryota; kingdom Metazoa; phylum Chordata; class Aves; order Accipitriformes; family Pandionidae; genus Pandion; species Pandion haliaetus. The sequence continues at coordinate 40,989 of VYZV01037528.1, read as the reverse complement.
TTCGTTTTTTTATTTGAAACTTACTTTTTTAATACAGCATTTCCCACTGACAGCGTAGGCAAGATTCTTTCCTATTTTATCTGCATGTTAGTCTTTCTATGGGGATGGCTATGTTGAATGATGAATCTGGGTTTTATTTTTTTATTTTATTTTAGCAGTAGCTTTTTTATTTGGATCTTTCAGGAAGTTACATAATAACTTTTTCTTAATTTTTTTTGTTGTTGTTGTACATAAAAGGAAGGCTAAGGACCACATTCGGGGGAGAGGGAGAAGGATGTCAGAAATGTACCACTTACTGCTATCAATAAAACTTTAATTAACTAAATGCTCTGTTCGGCCTCTTGCCCATGTAATAAATAAAAATCAGAGAGACTCTCCTAAGTTATTATTACCTGTTACCAAAAATACTTGTGTTTCCATTTACATTTCAATCCCACAGTGAAGCTGAAGAAAAATTGGCTAGCAAGTCTCTATATGCAAAGAAATTTTGGTTATTCAGGTTACACAGTTCCCTACATTTGCATGTTTGCACTGGTGTCCTAAAGAGTCGCCTTTATCAAGCCAATCTGTATTTAAAATCACATTTGTATATACAAAAAGTATGGATACTGCAGCAAGACTTCTGTTGACTTTGCTTGTAAGGTATGCCCAGGGTTGTGTCTCGATTTACTGCAATATGCAGGATGCTACCTGCAGAATTCCTTGGAGAGGAAAATTCCTGTTCAGCAAAGCCTGTGCCTTGCCTCCTCCTGTATCATTAAGCTGGTTCCTGTTGATGCGAGGTCTTTCTGCAAGCGCTGCTCAACCCAGTAAGTCAGGATTTAAACTGTCTGAGTAGGTATCGGGCAGCTGGGCTGCCAATGCAGATGGTGGCTTGTCTCGCCTCTCCCAGGAGGAATGAATGTGCCTGCTCCCAACCTGTGTGAGGTTTTGGGTGGTTATCAGCTTTTTCTGCTGGAAACTGGCAATGGCCTGGCCACTTCTCCAGAAGGGATTGAACTGGTATCAGTGCTGCCTGCAAGTGGTTGTCCTTTGCATGCAGTTACAGTGATGAGTAATGAGGAGGGGAAACAACTCTGACTGCCTTGCTTTACTTTTTGTACCTGAATCTCCCATTTTTTATCTCTAATCTTCAGGCTCAGCCAACGAGGTTTAACTGCACGTTCTAACACTGAGCTGATTACATGCAGATCTGCGGGTGAAACATTAAGCTGTCAGACGGGGGACTTGCTGTGCTGCCTGAGACGAAGCACTGTCTTGTTAGATCCCCATCAGGCAAACCTCATGTTACTGTGTCCTTCCAGAGCTCAGCAGTCCCTGGGCCCCATCCTGTACCGCATGAGAGGAGAGTGCAGGGGCAGCCCCTGCACCATGCTTTTAAGTGCAGCCCTGACACCGGGTGTGAGCTAGGACTTATGTCGGCTACAGGTTTGGCATGATTCCCCCAGTCATCCTCCTGTGGGCTTATGCTGTGGGATTGTGGGGCCTTCTCTCCAAAGGGTCACCCACATCACCGGCTGCAGGAACTGGTGGGACTGTGCTAAGGTTGCCCTTGTGCAGTGAGGGTGCTGGCAGCCAGGGCTGAACTCCAGGCAGCATTACCTACCTACCAGTGAGCCTGGCCTGAGCCTGCTCGTTGGTTGCCCATTTCCCATACGTTGCAGATGCTATCAGTTTCCCATCTTGGCTTTTTCTTGGCCCTGTTGTTGCAAGAAAGCATTTTTAGTAGCTGCTTTTCACCATCAAAATGATTATTTTGCTATGAATCAGAGTTGACTTAAAGGCAGGTGGAGGATGACTCCCTAAGCCAGGGTGTCTCTGCCAGACCCGTAAAGCAGTTGAGGCTTACTGCACATTAGCTGTCCTGAGCTGCCTTATGGCTTCTCCATGTCTGAGCGGGGTTTGCCACGGCTGACAGCAGCCTCTCATGATAGCCAGCAAAGTGGGGGAAAAGGAAATATCATCCTGAAGTCCCACTCCCTACAGATGGAGAGCCCTCGTGACCATGAAGTGGGATTCCCTCTTGAGAGCTGGGACTTCCTAGGGCTGCTCCTTGGGGCACAGTAAAATCCATCATTTTCTTCCAGCCCATTTTTTTTTCATTTCCTGGTTCACCACTCAAGTTAAATTTCCTTTTAAGTGCTATTTACGTTTGCAGCTTTAAAAATGTGGGAAAGGCTCTCTCATGGCGAGCTGTAATATAGTGCTAGTAATTATTTCAGAGTTGGCCCCTCTGTTGCCTCTTGCCCTCTCATCTGTCATCAGCTCCCTCCTGTGTTTTGTGAAGTTTTTGCTTCACTGCTGACTGTGGCACGGCAAAAAGTGAGCTCATGTGGAGCTCAAATTACTGTTGAACCAGTTCAGATCTCTTTAATGGAAACGTTCCTTCTCCAAACCCCTTTGCACTCATTTTACTTAAGTCATAAAACTTCTGTTTGAACTTCATGAAAACAAACCAAAACCCTCTTCTGTGTTAGTTACAAAACACTTTGGTTCCTTTCCCTGGTTTTGTTTCGTATTATTTACTTAACTGTGGCTGGAGTAGTGTCTTAGGGTAAAAAGACACTGCTTCTTAGCCAAACAATTTAAATTTTTCATAAAGGGAGATGTATAACCAAACTCTTTGTGAAATGAGTTAAACACCCATTCCAGCTCAAGCTTTAAATAGGAAGTGTGGATCATTTCAAAAGCCAGGAAAATTTGGACATGATAGAGTATGGATGTGATAATACTTTTCAGCAGCTGTGGAAATAAAGGAAAACGTCTGACTGGTTCTGGCAAAAGCTTGCATAAATTTATAACTTAGGGTGTATGTGTATGCTCTCATGAGACAGAGTGAATTTTTGCAACCGCATGTAACGCTGAGCGGTATGCAAGCATCAACCCATATTTACAAAATCCTGCGGTAAGTCTTTTCAATTCTTTTATTTTTTTCCTGAGGCAGAGATGTGCCAGGATCTATTGTAGACCTTGTTAAGTAAATTCCATTTCTCCTTTTGTATTCTTCTTCTGCTTTTTGGCTTTCTGTGCTACTGGCTAATGTGTTAGTGATGCTTAAGTTTAAAGGGACATCAGTTGCATAGCCATTCATGTGAAGAAAAAAAAAATTGTATATGCTTCTGAGTTTTTTTTTTTCTCTAAACTCCTTATGTTACCCCTGTTTTTTTGAGGTCGCGTGATATTGTCTAAGTTATTTTGGTGGGTTGTGAAAAGCTTTTTAAAATGGTCAGCCTTGCATTTATGCAGGAAAAGCTTTGGTATCTTCTGCCTTCAGAATTTCAGCAAACCCACGATTGCTGCAGAATCATTTGAGTATGGGTTCTCTCTAGTTGCAGTGTTTGACTTTCACAAGGAACTGTACATTTAAAATTTAATGAGAAATAGTAAGATATTTTAGCCCTCCAGACTCAGTTCTCTGTATGCATTCAGTAAATGACTCTTACTGAGATCAGTGGTTTCCTGTATTTTATTAGCACGGCAGTTTCAGCTGGTCTTGTAATCTCACATTTCTTTTTGTAATTATTTTATAAGGAGAAGGACCCAATTAAACCAGTTCAGGTTTCTCTGTTACAGTGCTGTTATCCTTGCTCTCATCGTAACACACCTGTCTTGGCTGTCTGTCTGCTGTGCTTTGCAAGCTTCTGGCATGTCCCCCTGGCACTTCTGCATTTGTGCCAAAAGCTCCTACAGTCATTTACACAGTCATATCTCTTTGACCATCTTTGCCTCCTTTTATTCTGATGCGTACACAAAAGCACGCAATCCGATGTTTGCTTTGTATTTTTTAGCCAACATAGGCTGAGATTACAAGGTGGTTCCACCTCTCTGTGCAGGACTACTCTAGAAACTGAAACCTCCTGGGCTGGAGCTGCGTGCCCCTTGAATCCCCTGTGCAATTACTGACTCCTGTGGCAGCCCCCCAGAGCAGGGCTGATACAGGGAGATGGGAAAAGATTGGGGAACGGGGAAAGCAGGTGGCAGCTGCTGCAGGGCTATCTGATCTTGTGAGCCAGGTGGTTTCTGTTGTTGCCAGTAAAGGTGAGGATAGAAGGTAGGCAGGAAAGAGGGGCCATTCTATACCTGTAGCAGCCATTGCCTAAATGCAGGTAGCTGGGCTGTAGCAGGAGGAAAAGGAAAACTTTAGCTCTTGGGGTAGTGTGCCTCTCAAAGAACCATTTTTCTGCTTCTCCAGGCAAGAATAACACAGGTGAGCAGAGCCTGAAGACTTCGTGCTGGACATAAATCTGATATGTATCTAATCCTGTCCTGGGTGCCTGGTGTGTGGTAAAGCAGCACTGCTGTCATCTCCACTGCTCTGCTATTTAACTGGTAGCTCAATGAGGTATGGAAGCATCCACTATGTTTGTGCCTTTGTCTTGCTGTACAAGCATCCTACCAGTGTTGTGTTGCAGGAGTGAGTCTTGTCCAAGATGAGGTCAGAGGAGTGCACTTTAGATTCTCTATTGGGGGTAGGAGACTTAAACACTAACTGTGAATTCAAGACTGGCAAAGAACTGCTTTAGGATGGAATGCCCTGTGATTTCGGTTTGTCCACTTGGAGATCATCTTTAAGTATTTTGCTGAATGTATGTATGGGCGTAGGTCTTCAGGATTTTGTAGATCGAAACATTAATTTAAACTGGATTAGAAATACATAAAAGTAATGGGGGGAAAAAAATCTTATTTACAAATAAGATTAAAATAAATGTGTATTTTAGCCATAATGAAATATCCAGTCTAACTTAACCTCCCCTAATCCCTTGATCTGAGCACCTTAAGGCTTCCCCCCATGCCGTGAACATTTGTGTCCTGTTGAAATTCACTGGTTAAGAGGTTGGAACCAGGTTTTTTTGAGAAACAAGCAACATTTGTCAGCAGTCTTTCCGTCATGTTCAGAGATACTTTCTTGATTTTTATTTCAATGAATTCAGTAACTAGTCATTTCAATTCAGTAAGTAGTTATTCCAAAGCTGAGAAAATGATGAAGTCAGGAATATGATTAAGATAGAAAAGGATAACTCTACTAGTTCTAACATCTGGAAACAGGGCCAAAAATAATCAAATTGCTAACTTTAGATAAGAATTCATTTCATAAATCTGATCTATAAACAAAATGTCTGTTCCACTTTGTGCCCAGCCTGCTTCAGGTGATTTTTATCTAAGTAAATAAAATCAGTTTTGCTTTGATGGTTTTGTGAATTTACTCTGCCTTCACTTATGTTGCTTAATGCAACCTTGATAGGAATAACAGCTGAAAATGTGTTCACTTAGAACATTAGAATGGAGTCATTTTCCATGTGTAATAAAGAGTTTGAATAAGTGTGTGTTATATGTGACCAATTAGTGCTGTAATTTATCTGCCTTTTCAGCAAACAAAAGGCTCATGTTACAGCAACCCTTCTGCAGAGAATAACTGAAACATAGAAAATGCTACAAATATTTAACAATCAAGACTTCTGCTTAAATAATTTTCATTTTTAGCATCTGTTCATTTCTAGAATACAAATCAACACCAGTGTTTTCTCCTCTGATATGTCTTGTGGAATCCTTTTTAGCTGAAGTGAAAAATGGAGGCATGGGATTATTTTGAACCAGCGTGTACTTTGCTCTTGATGTCAAACATTGAAACCCACAGACTGCAAGCTTTGAATATGCAGAAGTTGCCCCTGGCTGTGCAAGAAAATATTTAGATGTGCAGATCATGAAGAAGCTTTGTGGCCTTTCAAGGAGGGACTACCTTGGCTAAAAACAAGTTTAAAAATTCAAGCTTGCTGTGATTTCTTTCTTAAATCTAATAGATGCATGGATAAAGGGAATTAGTCTTAAGAAGGAAGTCTTAAAACTGGTTTGAATTAGATTTCAAAAGTGAGGGTTATGTCGATAATTTAAAACCTTAGATTTCTCACCACCACCAGAGTCGATAAATGGCAATCTAACATGAGGTTCTGGTCTGTAAAGGGCCTTATGCAAGTTAAAACAGATGTGGTTTGGGTTCATATTTAGCATCTGTGGCTGGTGATGGAGTAGTACATGAGAGGAGATGACTTGTTCTCACCAGCACGGGATGCTTGTAGATTCAGCTGATATGGATCATTATTTATGCGTGTTTTGGCTAGACCTTCAATGCTGAGTTGGAGAATGTAGGTCAGCTGCACCAGTGAGGCTCTAGTGTCTAAAAGAAGATTGCTGATCCTATCCCAGTGCCTCTTGCCAGTACCCTTTGGGCTTTCGGAGTGCCATTTGGAAGGCTTCATTAACAGTCTGCTTCCTGGCTCCCTTTGGCGCATAAGACTACTAGTCATCTGATATTTATTTGCCTAAGGACAGCCATTGCAAAAGTTAGCATAAAGGGTGGCACCTCCAAGGGAAGTAGAAGGGTTGTTTCCTTGAGTCTGTGCTTCCCCTTGTCATCTCCAGCCAGCATCCTGCAGCAGATGCATGTATGTACACAAGATGCATGGGCAGGAAAGGAACGTACTTCTACACAGTCTCCTCTTTCAGTTGCTGTGACCCTCTCATGTGCCTTTTTGGCTCGCTGGAGGAAAACACATGCTTCTTTGCATGTTTGCTGAGTAAATAAAGGAAGTAGGTATCGAGTACATTACATCCTTCAAAGCTGTAACGATTTCTCCACCACCATCTTTACTATTAATCTGAGTATTTGATATCAACAAAATCACAGTAGATGAAATAGCATGTTCAATTCCAACTGAATGGGATCACTGTAATTGTTGCGGGGTGGTATTTGAAGACATTTCTATCTAAATACAAAACCTAAGCAATGTGAGAGGGAAGAAGAGACTCCTAATGAGATTACAAAGTAAAATATCAACAAACGACATTCTCTATCGTGGAGACTGGGGAAGGAGGAGAGCGATTTTTGCAAACGGAAGAAAAAGAGGTCTTGGTTTGCCTATTAATTATGGACTAAAGTTTGTAGTTCAAACAATGGGATTTAATCCATTAGCTCAATCTTCCTTTATAGTTGTGAGAAAGATGTTTTTAGAGTGAAGCTGAGCCAGAGTTGCACCTCCAGAGGGTGATAGCTCTTCAGCCACAGCAGTGAACNTTAGTAATACACATGCTTTCTCTGAGAAGTCAAGGAACCCTGGTTAATTTGTCTGTCAGTGGTATCAAATTAAGACATTTTAATTTGCTTTGTAACTTAAAACAACAGAATACTTCAGCATCTATCCCACCTACCTTCTATTATATTGTTTCAACATCAAAGAGCTTTCACTGAGGTTAAGTTTTCTTTTGTTTTACATGGTCCACACTTCATTTTGGTTCTTGAATTTTGCACATGGCAGTCTCCTATGATGACATTTTTGTAAAGGACTTGTGCATATTCCTGCTGTTTCTCACATAAGCCCTTCTGTGCAGGCTTTGGATGGGGGAATGATACAACTTAGTGCCTTGGTAAAGTTTTTTTTTTCTGTGCTTAAAAATAAATCAGTCTTTATTTTAGAAAACATTTGCCCAGTGATGGTACCTATTAAGCATAAAATGCTTCTATGATATCCATTGGAAAGAATATCCATGAATAAAAAATGAACTACTTGAATCGATACTATTACTTTTCATTCTCTGCTTTCCTAGTCTTGCCTGTTGCTTTTATTCTATTTATTAGCTTTCCATGATGGTGGAGTTTTCCTTCCAAAAGAGGCAACATGGCCCAGTTATTCTCCACTGCTTTGTTTCATCTGCAGCGCACACAGTAATGTGATAGGAAAGTTGGCAGTTTTAATTTCAGAACTGCACATGCAGATAGTTTGTCTTTAAAACATCTTTT
>VYZV01037528.1:2009-32177 GCA_013401275.1 Pandion haliaetus | reverse complement strand
CAGGGTTTTCAGGCAGCTTGGTGCTATGTTTAAGGTTACATCACCATTTCCATTATAAAACCCTCGTTTCCAGTAATGGTGCTGTGCGGCAGCCCTGTTACAAAGTAGTTAGCAGAAAAAAGTTTTGTCAAGATTAAGAAAGGAAAAATTTTCAGCCTCTTTTAATGTTATGGTCACTAAAAATATTGGAAGGGAAGAAAGCCTTCATGTGTGTGATTTAAAATGGGCTTAGATAGAGTTTAAGGTGCTTGGAATAAAAGGCATGTTCTCACTGTGAGAATGGGGGGAGGGTTAAAGGTAGAACGGGGTAGCACTTTTCACTAGGTAAGGACTGTGAAGTTATTGGCATTGACCTAGAGTAGTAAACACAAATGTTAGCAAGGCTTCTGCAGTGGGCAGGGGCTATGAACAACTGTAATGTCGTTCTGCTAGAGTTAATTGTCCCAATGCACTGGGAGCTGTGCCAGCCACAGGCTCTGGCTGCAGAGCTGTTTCTCTATATTGTTATTTCTATTAAATGTGATTGCTGATGAAGAGCTCTGGCTCAATTTATTCAGCTTGGTGCTAGAGTGGTGTCTTCTTTTTTGTTGGTAATTGTCTCTAGCTTGGAAGGGAAACTCTAGGATCTCTACTGGTGGTATATTTGTGACTTGTAATAGACTTGTCGGTGACCTTGGACCATGTGCTTCACAAAAATGTAAGAGGAAATTAATGGAACATCTGATCTTACTTTTTAAGGGTCACACTTTAATTTTTATGTTTTTGACTAAAGTTTCATGAATTCTAAGTTAATCTGAGTCGCAGTGACTTTTTGACTAGGGTGAAGCATTATCTTGCCTTTCTTTTTCTTTCCCCATTTTAAAAAATTTCCTTCATCCGTGAAACTGTAATTCTAGATGGTGCATGAGATAGTCATTCCTTGCGCATATACTCATATCTAAACTCATAATAGTTGGAGGCAGTTTGTGGTATTCAATTAGTGGAAAAGGAAGCCTTGAATTAATCAACTCTGTTATAATTAGTAAATTAAATCTTAATGGTTATATCGACAGACTTCTAGTGCTGCCCTTGTGGACTGTTGTAGCAATTCAGCAGCGTGCAGTAATATTCACTTCCAAACTGCAAGTCTGTTAAAAAAGAAGTGCTGTCTTTGTGTGACTTCAGTTCTAAATAATCTGTATTAATTTCTGATTTCCTAATTTTAATGTAAAGTAAATGAATAGTTGATTTAGAACTAATAAAATGGTATGTCAGATTTTTAAAGTGAGAGGGGATCTTCTGGCATTAATGCTAAACAGGCTTATGTCTTATTCAGCCTACAACTTTAGTCTGCCAATCAGAGTTTGTTTTTTCACATATTTTCTTAATAGTTTGCACATTTGGGAATTGCTTTTTACAAGAATTACTTTTAAAAAAATCAAATGGAGGTGATTCATCAAGATCTGTTCTGATTATTAACAAAAGCTATATATATGTGGGAGTATACATATATGATACATATGTACATATATATCTGTATGTTTATGTGTATGTCTTAAAAAAGCAGGCTTCAGGCTTTAACCATATGCAGAATTTAATAACACTTTTTTCTTGGCCATGTTTGTGGCCAAGAGATGGACTTGGCCAAGAGATGGACTATTTATTCTCCTTTTAAGTCCACAAATGGACTTAAAAGAAAAATAAATAGATGGAAGCAAGAGACACACTTGGGATTATGAGGAAGTCTAATATTCTCCACCAGAGTTAGGGTTGGCTTTTTTTGCAATGATGAAAAATTCATGAGTCTTCTGTTAAAGTTTAAATAGGCAGGATTTTAAATTACTGCACATCTAGAAGTGTAGTAGATGGTCAAATGCAGAAGGGCTAATCTTACAGCACTCAACTGGGACTTGCATGATCCACCTTCAGTTTCCAGTTCTACATAAGTTCTCATATAGCTTTGGGCAATAGCTTGACTTCTGGGTTTTGTTTTTTGTGTTTGTTTTTGGTTTTTTGTTTTAAATGTTCGCTATCTTACCAAATAAGGAAGTTTGAAGTGTTCAGTGGACAACTTCAGGCTTCTGCTCCTAATTTTAGCCCTGGGCTAACATGATGACCAGTCAGGTGGGGAGAAACATCTCCAGAAGGTGACTCCAGATTTATGCACTTCAGAACACAAGTGAGGAAGTGTATGTGAGTTGCCCAGGAGCTGTGGCATATCCTGGTTTTCTCCTCTGCTGTTGTGGTCTTTCTCTAGTCTGTGTGCTTCCTTCCAAGCAGTCAGGGAGTTGCTGACCCAGGTTTGCTCCAGCACTTATCCCAGTGGGTGTGCTGCTCTGCTCTTCAGTTGTTGGCTCTGTTTCTGCTGTCTGTTCCTGCAAGTTACTTGAAAGATTGATGTTTTGATATGAAGCATGTCTTCTGTATATATATTTCTGTAGTGCTACCAACTATAAAGACAAAGTGTTATAAACTCCATTTTTGAACTGGGGCGGGGAAAGGGGGGGATGTAGGTTTGTCAAGGGACACCATCCTGCAAGCTGACTACCTGCATAATTGCATGCTCCTAAGTACAGAGTGCAAAGCAATTCAAAAAAAGCTGTTAAAACCGGAAAAAATGCCTGTGTCTAATGAGAAGTCTTGTGCTGATTTAAACATGTATTTGATTTGAATTTATTTAAATAACTGTGAGAACATGTGCTACCAAAGCCACTTTTCTTAAGACCCAATTGCTTTGAAGTCTTGAAAAACTCATCTTGTGCATGCACGTCTACAATTCTAAACATCTTTAAGATAAATGTAGATTAATGAAGTGTCTTGAGAGTGCTTGCCTATACATGCACTTAACCTAAATGGATGATGAACTGAATATATGAATGCTTCATTACAGTGAGACAGGGGCAAGTCTAAAGTTTTTAATTTGAATAAAGAAAGCTGGGACTGACTTTCATAAGTGTCCAAATTGTGGTCGCTTGTCTCTTTGTTAGGAGTCTGCAACGCATTTACAGTCTGATCTCATTCCTCTCCAACGGGAGCAGATGGGGATTCTTGAACTTGGCCCAAATTCCTAAAAAGTCACTGCACTGACATTTGTAAAGGTGTGAGAGGGAGTGGGAATTTGGATGGCAGAGGGTGCCATAGTAGAGAATGATACAAGGAAGAAGCAACAACACTTTCTTTCACTTTATTCAACACTGCGGTGATGACTGTGAATATAAAATATTTCAGTGTGGTAGAATAAATGCTTCTCTCTCTTGCCATCTAGGTGCCATATCAAACGGATCCTCCTTGCTTGATTTTTATCCCCCCCCTGTAATTACCTCAGAATTATAATTCTTAATGACACTTTAAAATTGGGATATACTAATACTTGAGTCTTCCCCCCACCCAGTTCAGATTTGTATGGGAATTTTGGCTACCTTGTGGATATTTTGAGGCCTGTGGAGATGATGGGTCGGAGAGCCACATGTAGGTTATTTCCTATTCCTTTCTCCCCCTGCACATGCCTGCCTGTTTTCCTGTGGTCTCAGTGTTGCTTCTCCCCTGTGGGGGAACCTGGGAGGGAGTGCTCAACTCCTGAGACATTTTAAACAAGAACGCGACTGGCTCTACTACCTGTTGTTATCTAATGGAACAAGCAGAGATGAGTGTTTGTGTATTATTGTAAATGAAATTGGGGGGGAAAATCTGAGGGTTATATTTAGTAATAATAATTTTAAAAATTTCCACATGGAAATGTGATTCTGCCTTTTTTAACAGGCTATTCTCACTTGCAAGCCAGACTGGTAATCCCATTTGTCCACAGCTTTTCTGATTGAGGAATTCTTGCTTTGCTTGCGGGGTTGGAGGTTTTGTAAGCAATTGTAAAAGTTGGTTATCCCTAATTTAAATAAAGTGTTTAAGAGAACAGTGTGTGCTTCTGATGGAGTAACTTCTAAACACAAAATTATCTTGCTTCTCTCAAAACATTAAATATTCACACCAGGAAAGGTCTGGTGGCTTTCCTTTAAAATGTGTGGCTTTAGCCTCAGTGGCAGTAAGATTCTGTGTTAGATTAAAATTGCCATATTGTATCAGACTACAGTTGTCTCTTTATTTATTAGATACCTACTTGTGTGATGGGCTTTTCAAAGGAAAGCTAAGTACATCTTTTGTTCTAGGTAGCATTAGTTTAATATGTGGAAAAACTGTGTCTCTGGGTGTGTGTAAACTCACACACTAAGCTGAATCATTGCTTTGGAAATTATTTTCAGTTGGTGAACTTAAATTTTTTTGCAGTCTTTTTTTTTTTTTCTTTTTAAACTTTCAATTTATCAGTTATTTTGTTCCACTGTTCCAGCAAAAAATCAGATATTGTTAATTTATGTATTTTAAGTCTCTTGGACCAGGTGAAACCGAGTAACAGAAGATTGAAGCACGAAAGGGAATTATTGCTGGTGAGTGATTAGATGTATGCCTGTTTTCACTATCTAGCAAGAAAACTGGCAGATGTGTAGCCTGCAAACCTGGTATCTATGTAATGCAGGCTGTTGGAGTTATTATCTGTAATAGCTCCGACTAGCATGGGCTAGTCTTGTGTGCATCTCTACAGTACATGAGTCATTTGCTGCTCTCCTGACTGCACAGGTTTCTGTCTCTTAGTGACTGCTTCCTTCTTTGTCTTTCTTTATGACAAAATAGCCAGCACTGACAATGGCTCCTTACAACCATCCTGCTGATGCGAACCTACTGAGCCGTGTCCCTGAAAATTACATGACAGCTTCCAGGCGCCTCTGGCATCCGTACAGTGCTGTGGTCTCTGCTTCAGTGTGCCATATAAACCATGTGCAGTTTTTACCAGGCACTTATTCAGCCTAAAGGGACTCTGGTCCCGTATGAAACACATTGCTATTTGGCACTGCTGTGTCAGCAGAGTGGTTTAGCAGTACAGCTAAAAGACACACCAAAGAAAATGCAAGGAATAGTCTGCCTTTCAAGCTAAATATTCAAGCGGCTGCCTTGGAGCAGAAAGCCTGCCAGTTCCTGTAACACCAGTTCTCTGGGTGCAATGGATAACAGTATCCCTTGCTGTTGAATCTCCTTCCTTGTAAGGAGCAGACCTCAGCTGACATTTCTCATGCTTTTTACCCATTTTCAGGCCTGCACATGTGTTTGTAGTGTCGTTTTCTTTTAAACCATATGATACAGTTCCTATAGTGAGTCTTAATTTAACTCTTGTCTGACAGAGGTCCTCTCTCTGTTTTACACAAAGCATATGCTGACATCCACTCAATTCTTCTCATTAAGTATTTGGCAGTGCAATTATGTATGAAGAGTCATTCAGACCATGCTGACTTATACCTGCTGAAAGATCTGACCCACAGTGTGTATTTGTCTTTGGGTTTTTATTTACTCAGTATTTGGAAGACACATGCAAATATTGGGGGTGGGGGTGGAAATAACCATCAGTATTCAAAATCTGCCATTGTTTCTTTATTTCACTCTTAACTACCAGGGTTATATTTAGTTTGCTATATTAAAATAAAAATGGTGATCTGTCCTTGCTGATATGCAGATTATATAAAGGATTTAGAAGGGAGTGAAAAAATTCTATGTGCTAAATGACTGGACTTTGAGGTTAATGGTTCACTAATGAAAGCTTTGTAATTGCTGTCCCTCTTGGAGGGACTGGGCCTCGAGGGTTCGCTCGAATGAAGGATACTCCTTGGATCCTGCCTATCCTGTTACTTTGTTCAGTGGCAAGTTGGGACCTAGTAAGAGATCACCTGGTATTTTTTTGGCCTCTTGTTGAACATAGGTTTCAGCAGCAGCTGGTGAGCCATTAGACTTTCCTAAGTCTGCCTGGAAATCCCTGAGATGGCTGGCCACAGGCATTTTGTCCAAGATTCAGGTGACGTGCAAGCTAACAGTTGTGCAATTCTTGCACCCACACTCCTGTATATGCTATATAGGATTCAGCTTAAATGGGTTTGTGTGCAAATGTCCTGGATCCCTCATTGTGTCACTCGCTTTTCATGAGACAGTTTTGCAATAGGCATTACTGTCCGTCTGTCTTGTTACCTTGCGAGGAAATGAAATCCATGCCTTCTTTCATAGTGTATTCACCCTGAGTGTTTATCTGATCAGTGACCTGGTTTATTGTTGTCTGACCTTTGCACATCTACAAGATTTGCCTTTTTTTCTCCCCATTAACACAGATGCAGAACAGGCAGATGTTTTTATGAAATGGATGTGACATCTGAGTAGACAGTTGAGAACTGAGGCTGAATCACTGAGTATTTGGTACTCTATGTCCATCTTTGCTGTAGTGGCAGACTGTATTTCACAGTTAGCATGCGAGGGAGTGATGGGCAGCACTGGGAATTGAAACTGGGGCGGCCCTCTGACTTCTGAGGTGGTAAGCCAACTTACTCCGGATGCAATATAGCCACTTGTAGAGATACAGATACAGAAGCCATAGTTACAGAAGAGCTCAGTGTTACTCCAGCTTCTACATCCTTTTTTCCCCCATTGGAACTTTTTAAAAAACAAATGGCTGATGCACCAAGTGAACAAACGTGACAGGCCGGGACAAGCTTCCAAGTGAAATTAAAGGCAAGACTTCTTTAACCAATATGAAGAAACGTCACTATTTCCCACTTCCATCAGCTGGAGCAGAGCTGGCTGTTGCAGCAACTGCCTGCTCCTTGCCAAAGTGGAGCAGTTGTTTTTATTGCAGCTGCCAATGTGAGACCGGTTGGGTCTTACTGGTGCAGGATACCTGCTGCTTAACTGGGACAACTGTGCTTGTTGCCTCTCGGAAAATAAGGGCAAGCATGTCGGAGGAGAGCAGGAAAGCCCTGTACATGGGCAGCTGTGAGAATTTGAGCCCTGGGATGGAAAGATGCCAGTGTGGCTCTGTGACCACCATGGGTACAACATCTCTAATATGGGTCATGGGAAGACTCGCACATTTGTCACCCAAGAGATACGCTGCCTGTCACTTGCACAGAAAGGAACAGAGCCACTACAGATGCTCTTTGTTCGGTATTTCAGCCTTTTCTTGGTGATTATGTGATTTACTGAGGATTTTTAATCCTGAGGACCAAATTGTTCAATTTTATTTTTAATTTTATGTTTTATGGCTTCTAAGACAATGCTTTACAGGTCTCCATCTCATTAATGCCTTTATTCAGAGTGATGATCCAAGCAGGAGGACTAATAACAGAATTTAACATTGTTGGTTTTGATTTGAGAACTGCATGAAGAATGGTGTCAAATTAAAATACTTAGTGGTTTTTGTGTTGCTCTTTGTAGTCTGAATTCTTTTTGTGACAAGTGACATTAATTTTCATACAATTCTGGAAGAAATTGGATATCTATTTGTAATTGCTACTGGTTAGGAATGAGATATGTGTGTAATGCAGGATAGATTGATTAGACTCATTATGACATGAAATGAAAATGTCAGACCACAAAAATAAACAAGAGAGTTGTTGCTTTTTTATTACACTTTTGCCTTGGGTTTTGCATAATTGAAAAAGGATCATACACACAAAAAATAACCTTGCCCTGAAAAACAGAACATCAGAGAAGAAAAAAGCCCTCTCAATTATTGGAATAATCTGAGTCCCAGGAGATTGAGGAGTATGATTTGTCTGAATAATTGCATGCAAAGAAATATATGGGGAACAAAATAGAAGAAATATATATTCTGGTTTAGAATCTCAATGAGGAGACTGGGTTGCATCTCTTTACAAGCATAAGATTCTTTTTGGGACTGTGGCAGGAGCAATGGAAACATTTTCAAACAGATCCTAGTGATGCCATGCCTGGAAGATGTGGAAGGAAAAGAATGTTCTTATTAGTGCGTTATTTTCTTGTAACAAGGTGCTGCAGCTTATTTAAACAATTGATGCCTTACTTTAATAATATAAAACTTTTCTAAGACTAGGATCTGATGTCCAGACCCTTCTCTCTTTACCTTACTACAGAAGCACCATCAGTAGCACTGTTAGTCCTGAATTGTTCTTTGCTGGTGAGAACCATCCAAGTAGTTTTTTGCAAAATGGCACAGTTAATGGCCTTCCTTGCCAGCCTCCCCTTTTCTCCCTCTACAGACTCCATCTCTGGATTTGTGCCCTGTGAGGTGTGGGAGGCAGGGGAGCCAGGAGCTGTCTGCTCTGTGGGACTCTCTTCTGAGTCTGTGACTTTCTGGTGGGAAAGCAGAGGGGAGGAGAAGTACGTGCTCCTGTGCCATTGCAAGGGGACTTTGTCACAAGCTTGTGAAAGCTGGGGGATGGAAAACAGGCTTGGTCAGAGCAACTCTGGAGAATAGCACTCTCTGGGAACAGAGTGGCCTCTTCTGTATGGCAGCGGGAGGGTATGTACACCCGCTGCCTCTCAGTGCCTGTCATGGAGAGGATGGCCTCTATGACAGCATTGCAGATTTTCTCATGACCTCTGTGGTCTCTTCCAGATGTGCTAAAAATATCTCCTGCAATGGAGAGCTGTTGAACAGATTTTTTATTTCTGCTATGTTTGACTCTTGCTCTAAAAAAAATCATTGATCCTACCTGTATATATCTTCTGCTGTCCCTGGGTTAGCAAAGGCTCAGCTTTGTATTCACATAGGAACTAGCCAGCCAGTTTGATGTTCTGTGTGTTAGCATTAAAGGCTAACACCTGGAGCTTAAAATGAGATGAACAACTGGGTTTAAATCACATCTTGTTTTGGACTGAGATCATGAATGAAAGATTTTGGCTCAAAAACTTCTGAGGAAGAAGGAAACGTCAGGGGTGTGTAGGTGTGCTACAGCTTGCCCTGGGGAGGGAAGGGATGAATGGCCTCTTGGAAGTTCCTTCTAGCCCAGTTTTCTATGATTCTGCAAAAATGGGATTACAGTGGGCGCTAGCTGTGCAAATTGCTGTAGATACATTGCTTTCAGCAACTTGCTTGTGTGTTATGGCTGTTTTCATCATTTTAATTGATGTACTCTTCTGTGGGAGAGGTGTTACAGGTGCATTCATGCAGGTTTCCAGCATTGTGCTACTGTGTGTGAAAGTTAACTGACGCCATTGCCCTTGCCAGCACTTCTGCATGTGTGACTGTGGAGAACTGTAATGTTAATGTTGTGCACGGTCCCTGAGTGAGTCAGATAAGCTGAGGAAGATTAATTGATTTTAGTAGACTGGCTCCAGCTCATGCCAGCTCTGAGTCTAACCTTATCCTATTTATAGTAAGTAGTATTTCATCTGATTGTGTAATCTCAGTGTAAAAATTTGATATCTCTTGAATGCATGGGTCTGATTCTCCAAGTACACCTGTAATTTCTGAGCTCCTCAGTTCTTGGTGTCCAAGTTGAGCTGCATATAAAGTGGCCTTTATTTAAGACTGCAGATACTTCAGTGTTTAAAAAACCCCAAAACAACAACAAGCACCCACCCCCAAAAAAACCCTGAAAACAACAAAAAAAGAAACAACAACAAAACCACCCCCCACAAATCCAGACTGTAAGAATATCAGATTGAACACCTGGAAACAGAGTATTCTAAAACACTGTCTTCAAATTTTCTACCTAGTTAATACTGGGAACTATCTGTTCCAATATATTTTTAAAGAGGTGCTCTGAGAACACCAGTGAAAATGTTTCAAGTATTTCCACACAGACCTATTTTGGTAGAATTTATTCTGAAACTCATCTTTGTTGAAAAACATCTCTGGGCCAGATTTATCCCTGGAGTAATTTTCCTTGATTTTTAATAGCATTGCAGGAAGGGTGAATTTGGCTTGTGTTTTGGCTTGTGTTTTAATTTATAACACAGGAAATATGTATAGCTACAGCACGTCTTTGCCCAGGGTATGGTACACAAGGGGGAAACATGCATGATTCTATCAGTACTTTGTTAATTTAATTATAACAACAGATGCAGCATTTAATCTATTTGACTTTTGTTATTGAGTTACTAAATCCTACTCAAAGATTTTTATTTTCCCCAGCTACAGCACTGAGTGAAAAGCCTCACAGCTTCTTGAAATGTTAAGCAGCTTTGCAACTTCCTCTCTCTCTGCATCAATAATCTAGTATTTTTGCTGATAGCACTTTGTTTTGAAACTTTGAGATGTAAATCTCTTCCTTTCTGCTTGTACCAACACCTATTTCCTCTTGTTTTCGCAGAAAGAAAAATGACACAAAAGAGACCTTCTTCCTTTTCTCCTCTTTTTTTTTTTTTTTTTTTCTTCTTCCCTCTCCTTCTCCCTTTTTAGGTTAGAACATGCTTAAAGTTAATTAAAAAACAGAGCTCTCTTGGAGACGCAGTTTAGGCACATCTATGTTCAGAGGCATTTGGTATGTGTTCAAGAAAGCGCTTCCATTAAAGGCATTTCTCAAATTGGAAACCATAGTAGTAAACTAGTAAGTGCTACTTGTGTTTGGTGGCCTGGAAATAACAGAAGTATTTCCATTGGTGCAATTTATATTGCCTTCAAACAGAAATCTGTGCCTCTTGTTTAATCAGGATGCACAGCAATGAGATGTTTCCAGCTATGTAAGCTGAGCCTGGTGGTGGTATGTGGCCCCATCTGTGGTTAGGGAGAGCAGTAATTCTGCTCGAGGGCTTCCTTCACCTGTGTGGGTGTCCTGGGTCCAGGAGGGCTCTGCGGGTGCAGTATCTCTGTCAATGTTGTACTGCTTTTGTCGATCAGTACAAGCACCCTCAAAAACATGTTTATCCCATCCTAATATGAATGTGATCAGTCATAGAATCATGGAAGGGTTTGAATTGGAAGGGGGCTTTAAAGTTCATCTAGTCCAACCCCCCCTGCAGTGGGCAGGCACATCTTTCACTAGATCACGTTGCTCAAAGCCCTGTCCGACCTGACTTTGAACATTTCTAGTGATGGGGTATCCACAGCTTCTCTGGGCAACCTGTCCCAGTATTTCAACACCCTCATCGTAAAGAATTTCTTCCTTATGTCCAATCTAAACGTATCCTCTTTCAGCTTAAAATGGTTGCCCCTTGTCCTGTCACTGTAGACCCTGGTAGAAAGTCATTCTCCATCTTTTTTATAAGCCCCCTTTATATATATTGAAAGGCTTATATAAAGGTCTCCCCAGAGCCTTCTCTTCTCCAGGCTGAACAACCCCAACTCTCTCAGCCTTTCTTCACAGGAGAGGTGTTCCAGCCTCTGACCGTTTTCATGGTCTTCCTCTGGACTTGCTCTAACAGGTCAGTTCCCAGAGGTGCTGTCCTCTTTTTTTTTTTCTCTACAGAAAAAGTCTGGATTGGCTTAGACCAGCTGAAAGGACCATCTTAGTGTGGGTACATATCTTTTAGATATCACTATTAGATGAAGTGGATCGTCCCACTTAGTGGCTGGTTTTGTTCCACCCATGCCCTGCTCCCAGTTTTTAGCTAGCCACTTCATGCAAGGAGATAAGCACTTCTGGGTGCTTGGGGAGAAGAGGGGGTATCTGCATCCTCTGAGCAGTCACTACTGGGGATCCACTGGGCACTGCAGTGAGTTCAGCCATTGATGGTGTTGCACTACTCTGCGGGATTTTACATACAGGACTAAAAAATAGTTTTCACCATGTAGCATTTATTATATAGTAAGTTCATGTAGTGATTGATAAGAAGTTCTGGCTCCTCATTGGATTTCAGATGAAGAAGACTCAGATGTGTTAGACTTGGTGACCCTTCTCTCCATTCTTTTGAACAGTTCGTCTTCCAGGTGTGAAAGCCCTTTCCTCTCTTCAGTTTTCCCAATCATTGGGACTTTCCACAGTTGCATAACAGTTTAGTCACCTGCCTGCACAGGGAGGAAGGGTTTTTTTTCACCCATATGTAGCAGGTAGGAGGGGTTGTTCTTCAGTTCAGTTTCCCTCACGCTGTAGATCGCAGGAGCATATTGCTCTGGTTCTTCACATGACTGCTTCAGACCGGTAACATTAATAGCACTTGCAGTCATTCTGTTATCTAGATAATTAATCCACAAGGTATTGCACACAATACAGTGAATAATACAGGAAATGATTAAACTGAGTATATTCCATGGTTTTAAATTATACGGTATGTGAAGCTGGAAGTAACTGGCATACTGCAGATACTGTAGAAAGCAGTGGCAGGTTTGACGTGTTCAGTATTACTGTAATTTATGAAATTTGAGCTGGAATTTCTATTTTGATTTTTGAAGGACCTTTCCCACTGCTATTAAAAAGCAGTTTGGGAGTCTAGGCTCCCTGGACTTCTCATAACCCCAGTGGAGGAAGGCAAGTGTCTCTGGAAGCTGCTTGAAAGCGATGATATTTGACATTAGTGCTCAGCATAGCTGCTTTGGTTTGTCCTCTGGATAACCATGCTAATGCTATAAGGAGCTTGCTTTCTTATTTTAGCTACAGCAGTTAAAGGCCTGAAGGTAGGTGACATGAATGCTTCTATAAATATGTATGTTTTAATCAAGTATTGTTTATAATTAGATAATAATCACAATGGTATAAACAAGGGTTAGAGCGGGCTATATAAAAGGGCTTAAGCAAGGCAGAGACAAGCGGTTGATGTGTTCAGTTTTTAGCTGAGGTCTTGGGCAAGATTAATAGAAGGTGTTTACGGCTGAACTATGTTGATTTATCTGATGTAAAGAAGGGGAGAATGAGACATGAGAATTTGGATGAAATTCTTGTTGCCTTGGCCTTCTGTGATCTCCCTTACTCATTTAACATACTGTCTCCTCCTGCCTCTAAAGTTGCTTATTGAAGTAACGCAGCTGTCCCATGGGAGTTTTTTGGGAAGGTGTATTTAAAAGACATGTTCTGATGTTTTCTCTAAAATGGATGTCAGCACCCTCTAGCCATGGAAATACCCCCTGGAGGAGATTAAAGAACTCTGAAATTGTGCATAGATCTCTTTGTCCCTGTGCTCTAGCCTCTACAAACTTTGCCCTTTTGACTCTACTGGCAACAGCTAACAAATTTGTTAATCTCCCCACAAGTGAGACTGGTACTTCTGATAATGGACAGGCATGTTTGCTGGCATGCAGTCTAGTAAACCCACTGCTGCTGACTTGCAAAGTTCATCCATTGACTTCAAACTTTTAATGGTCTTATTTTCATTTTTTTATCACTGTGTGAATTTAACTAAACATTGTTTTCCTGGAAGCACTGGGTTTTCAATGGTAGTAAATGTTTATGTTGAATAGAAGCCATAGGTAAACACTGAGCACAGTAGCATGGGGATCAAAATTAATTTGCAGACATATACTTCCTGAATCAAAATCTGCACCCTTGTACAACCACAAAGACTTATTATTTGTTCCAGCAGGCCCTGAGGTGTATGTTTAATTAGGTGTGTTTGTGAGAGGAAAAGGGCTCTTGAAAGAGGGTGTTTAACCTGAAACTATGGAGTTGTTAGCTTAGCTACGTACAAGATGATGCCATGTTAGTGGACTCTCATGGAGGTAGGTGACTGTCGCCCTGCTCAAACACACGTAATATTGCATCTCACGCATCATGACATTGCAGCAAACAGGTTAGTAGCACAGGCAAGGTGAGGTTTGGGGATGGAGGTGGCAGCCAACATCTTTCTTTATCTGGAAAATCTAAACAGTTACCTAAAATGTGAGCGGGATGTTACCTTTGTGTGAAAGATGGCTGTGGGTCATGTCTCTGGAGGGAAGCAACATTGACTGAGGGCAGTCAACGGTAAAATTTCCAAAAGTTCTCCTATTTTGTAAGCCCGACAGGCCGTTGGCTTCCAGGGAGATACAGGATATAAAATGGGGATAATGATTCAGCCCTCTGCATAGACTGTAAGCTTGTGGAGCATAATGACTCTCTCAAGTGTGTGTGGACAGTGAGGTTGCTCTAATTTTGGTTCTAATTGCTGTTTGTAAAAATAAATGTATAATGAGCTCTAATGAAACTCAAACAATAATGATTGAAATCTTGTCATTTCAGCCTTTTATAACTCCTTCCTCATTGCCTGCATATATCATGAAAGATGAAGGAGCTGGGTTTTTTTATCTGACAATGTCCTTAATAGAGATATTCCACTTTTCCACCTGCACTTTTTAGTCTGATCTTAAATGTTACTGGGATTCTAACCTTTTCCTACAAGTCGTACTGCTTTGTCTGTACGGTTGAAGTGGTATGATTCTCTGCACTAGCTGATGTGCAGCTGGCACAGCTCTTGCTAGTCTGGAATAGCTTTGCTTGATACTGATACAGATAGACCTGTGTGCTGATTTTCACTAGTGCATTGCACTGGCAGAAGTTTCATGATCCCAGCTGACTGTCTCTACTGGGGGTTTTGCTTCCCTGCAGGGCCTGTTTGTGCATGTGGGTGCAGCATGAGCTGATCACTGCTATAGAGTTTCTCAGATATGGCTGATTTGGGACTGGCTGGAGCAAGCTGTCATCTGCTGCAAAGATCTTTAAGACACCTATCTGGTTGAGCTAACACTATGTTCAAACTATGTTTGCCATGTTTAAACATTTCCCAGTTGTAGTTTGGTGCCGGTGGTACCTGTGATGGTGCTGCTTTCAGCAGTGCTGGAAAGGTGTAGGTGAGAGGACAAGAAGTATTAATGACAAATCTGTGCAGGGGAGGGCTCCTGGATTACTTCTGATAGCCTGTTTGCTTTCATAACCAAATGCATTTCTAAATGGGAAATAGATCCTGTTGCTGTCTGGCAGTAAAAATGCTGCCTTTGTTGTGTTTCTGTGCAGCTTTTCCCATTGCTTTTTTGGGATCAATGTTAAAGCAGGTGGGACGACATCCTCTGCAGGCAGGCTGACGGGTTCAGTGTAGTGGGTAGGAATCCTTTGTTTATAACATCATGTATTTTGATGATATTAAAAAAGCTATGGCTGACTTGTTAACATTCATATTAAAGGATGACTATTAACATTCTCTTGATGAAATGGGACTTAACTGTAGCAAACATTTTCTATAATCTTAAACACTGATGTATATGTAAACTTGCATTGATGCAGTGCCTGAAGATGCAGTATTTATACCCTGCTGAGCGCTGAGACTGTTGAGGAGTACATGCTGTTTTAAAGAGGACAGGTTTTGATAAATGGGTCTCTCTCTTATTACTAACATGCTTGAGAGAACGTGCTGCATTCACTAGTGGGATAGGAAAGCCCTCAGGCTCCCAGCTCTCATTCCGGCTTTTCAATGTGGCTCTTCATCTTGGAGTCATTTCTGAGAACTTATTTACTAGTACAGCTTACAAAAGCATGTGTTTAACGTGTCTTTTTTTGTTGTTGAGATGATAAATCCATAGACAAATAACAAAAAAGAAAACAGTAGGGACTTTGGTAATAACTTGGGAAGGGAGAAATTCATAAAAATAGGCTTGGGGTGAAAATGGCATCGGTCCTTCAGGCATAAGACTTATAAATCCCTGGCATTTCTTTTGCAGCACCGAGAAGTTCACAGCCTCTGTGTTATTAACTCTAACATATTTTCTAAATTTTCTTCTCTGCATCTGTTAATCCATAACTTTTTAGCTTATTTTAAACTATCAATTTCATTTTCTAAACTTCATTTGGCAAGTTACCTATTTGAATTTTGCCTCTTGATTCTAAAACAAGCATTTGTTCAATCCTGAAAAAAAGAGTGCTTAACCTGAAATGGCTCCAAAACTTTTGACAAAACGCTGCCTATAATAGAACAAAGCATAGCGTTGCCATAATTTATGATGTTTCTTACTGATCTGCTCATCCAAAAAAGCCTGTCTTGCTCTCTCAGCATTTGGTATCCAACATGTTGTCTTGTGCTGACAACCACAGCCTGTTCCAGATTAATTTAAGCCTCAGTGACTTGCTCAGCATCACAAATCCAATTTTTGGTAGAGCTGAGAATAGAGCGTCTCTCTTCTGTTGTGACTCGGTTCCTTGCTGTAATTACGGGGCAGCTTTCCTGCTGAGTGAGTGAACCTCTGTTGTGACCAAGCCCATTATAATGAACAGGTCCCACTTTATATTTTGATGAACTCCCCTTGCTCAGTAATTTTTTTGCAGTTTTAAAACATAATTCCTCAGTGAATCGTGGCAAAACATGACTGTCTAATTAAAAAGAAGCAGGTGTAAATTTTCTATTTCAGCAATCTGGAATTCTCCACTACTTATTAAGCAAACAGGTTGAGAAAGTGATTGTGTTATAAGATGGTGGACAAGTTGTGATATATGTGGGAACTTGAGCAACTCAGGTTAAAATGTTTCAAAGTGTTGTGGAAGGTTGGATTGTTTTATTCAGATTTATGGGACTAGTAACAGGTCAAGTTTACAGTAAAGGAAAGGGGCTTCCACCTCCTTTCATTTTTTAGAAATCGTGCTCACATTTGCAGACCACCCACCTTTCCTGTGGTAAGACACAAACCAAGTAATCAAGAATGCATGGGATGCTTACACAAATACTAATTTCTCTTTCACCCTTGATCACAAACACAGTTCCTCTCCTTCTAATAAGTCCATAATGTCTTTGTAGGTTACACAGTCATGGAGAAAACTAGTATTTAATTTAGTGATAGGAAACATGAAAGGCAGTGCTCGTTGGGCTGTGACACAGTGCAATGTGTTCACTGGAGTGCCAAGTATTCACTCATGACTATTTGTTGGAGTGTCTTCTGACTGCAAAACAGAGGTGTGCTTTTTAAAAAACGTGGGAGTCATATAGGCTCGTTGGAATTTGAATTAAATTTTTTTCTGTATTTGGGTTTTTTAAAACAGACCATTTAGCTATTGAATGAGAGCAGGAGGAGGACTGCAGAAACACGTCTTGCTGTTTCTTCCTTCCTTCTGCAAACGTCTGAGACAGTAAGACGATGTCCTGCTGGGGACACCACATGGTGACATTTTTAAGGAGTTCTTAACATGCAGTTTATTGCCAGCATACAAAGTTTGTTGGCCTGAAAGTTTTCCTCTTCGATTGCAGGCCCAGCAGGTGCTAAGAGCCCCCTGAGTTATCTGTTCAGCAGAGGAACAAAGAACAGGGCTGGCCTCAGGCGTGAAGAAGTGCAGCTGGCAGTTGGCAGTTATGATTGCCTATCAATAGGTATTCATCCTATTAATTAAGCTGCTGCTGTTAAAACTGGAGCTAGGGGACAGCTTTTCAGCCTGCCTGTTGTAAAGTAAGCTGAGTCACCTGTGAAATGGTGTTAATAAGAGGGCTCCAAGGCTTGTGAGAAGGCTTTTTTCAAACAGTTTTCTCTTCAGGCTGACAGCACCCTCTTTCAAAGACATGGCTGTCTGATTGTCTATATGCGAATGACAAATGGCATTCACTTCTGTGGAAGCTCTGTACGCTACTTCGTTAACCTTGACTAGCAAGAGCCAAGCTGTGACCTAATACTACTTTTTTTCCTTAGCTGCAGACATCTTATGACAAAGACTTTCAGCCCCTTTCTTGGCTCTACGTGAGTCTTGTTTGGCAGCCCTTTGGTTTTGCTTCTTTAAGGTTTTTCTTTATTTTTGAGCATGAAGAGACAAGAATATGCACACTTTATTTTCCTTTATGAGACCTTTGTGAACTAGTGTGTAACTTTTTGGGATGCAAGTGGTTTAACAGTTTGATGGACATCCCTTTGGTGCCTCTTAGGACTACTGTGGGTTTGTTTGCTTGTTCAATTTATGTACTTAAGAGTTCTTCCAGGTCAAGTTCAATTCCACTTCTGTAGCACATAAAGCAAGTAAGCCATTCTCTCAAAAGCCCTGGGGAAGGATGCGAGGAGCAGAGCTGAGCGGTCCTACGAACTCCGGTGGCATGGCTGGCCCCCTTCATTAGTGCTGCTGAGGAAGGACAGTCTTGAGATTTTCCTCCAGGTGGTCTGTCAAGCAGAAAGGTAACAATTGTAGGAAACTCCTTTCCTGCCACCAGCTCACAAGCTCAACAAAATGCCTTTGTGGAGAGACTGGGGTTATCCCTCTAGTTTCTTATTTTTCTTCATTAACTACTTGGAATTTGTTGAGCAGTTTCTTTCTGGAGGGATTAGGGAGTGGTGGTCTGTTTTTCTCTTCCTGAACCTCTTCAAACCTTTCTAAGAAAACCAAAACCAGAAGATGACCTAGAAAACATCCTAGATACCGTGTCACCATACACAACTTAATTTCTTTTGTCAGAGTATAAGCTAAAATCTCCCCTGCGTAGATGCTAAGCTTGTGTGACTGCTTTTGTTTTAGGTGTTGACATTCTGGGTTCTTTATTCCAGGGAGGCTAAAAGGCCGAAGGCAACTCGGTTGTGTGAGCACCAGTTCAATACACTGTTCAAATGGAGGCATGTTTCTTTAGAAAACAACGCCCTTCCATCTGAGAAGCAAGGCAGGCTGTGTTACCCTTTTATGTGCAGCAAACTACTGACTGATACTCAGCCTTGCCCTGGTGTCAGAGCTTCCTGATTTATGAGGTTGCAGTAGAAGGTGCTGATTGTAGCTGCTCATAAAAAGCATGTAAAAAGTCACCAGCTTTGACGGATGTGACCCAGTGTCAACATTTTTTTCAATTTTTGTTTTCTATAAATTCTTGTTTTTCAGAACTCTCATTTCTTCCATCAAACAGTGAGAAGATGATGTTCCACTAAGTGGCCTGTGGCATGTCATGTTCTTTGCAGGGCTCCTGTTGATCACTGTTGCAGTTTAATAGCTTCATGTATATCGGGCTTGGCAGTCTTAAACCCATATTGTGTATGCCCTGCCTCCTATGGCATACATTTCCAGGAGGCTTGGTATGGCTGACATACATTCTTACACCTACTCATTCCTTTTAAACCCATTAGGGCATCATGCCTTTGGTTAGGTCATGAGTAGGGTGTGCAACAGCCTTCTCTTGAATTTCTTGCTCCACTGTGCTTTTGGACGATCAGGTCACCAGTTTTACTGGTCTCCTTATTTTTGCCTTTTCCTTCAGGTCTTTCTTCTCTGCATTTGTAGTGGTGTGCTTTTTGACTGAGTTGCAGTGAGGAGCCACATACCTAAAATACATCTGTGCCAGCTGTGAGTAGATAAAACGGGTCTGGGCAAGGAAGGGTGTCTCTTTGTGGTCACAGTGCAGGCTGGAATGTGGATGTAGTTGCCTCAGCCAAGACTTGACTCCTTGAGGTGAAGGTTTTATTTCTTTCCTGTGAGTAATCTGGGAGTGTGTTAGCTTGGAGTAGCAATAGGTTTAAGAAAATTATTTTTGTTTCTTTTTCTCTGTTTCTAAAAGATACTCCTTGTGTTAAGAAACCAAAACAGAGGCTGGATGCTTGCTCCGAGCTGTTTGCCACCAAAGAGAGAAGAAAAAAGCAATCTTTACCAGTGCAGATTTTTTTGTCTTTTTTTTTTTTTTTTTTTTCTCCCTTTTCTAGGAAGGGGGTCCCTTTCTAGAAAATGAAGGGAACTTGAGTTGTTGAGTTGGCAGGTAAGTGATAGTCTGAAGAAGTACTTAACTTTTACATAACTACCTATGAATATATTTAGGAATCTGGCAAGCTGCAATGGACTGTGTGTTTTTCATTATGTTGGTGTTTTTAAATTTGTTGAAAATGGGCTTCTTTTATGGGTGGTAGAATTCCTTTTAAGTTGTCATTCAGAAACACCCAGAGGGGAGAGGAGGCATGACAGCTCGGCAGATCGTGCTGTGCCATAACCCCAGGCAGGATGCTGGTGTGCCCTAAGGAGCAGCACGTGGCATGAAACAAAATCTGGAGGTTCACCAGCTCTGCCACGCTCCGATTGGCAGGACTTGGGGATTTACAGCACTGGTGTAACTTAGGAAGCATGTGAAATACTTAGCTCGCTTGGTCTCCTTTTTGCTGCTGTAGCTTCTGAATGCATGACTACCTGATTAATGCAGAGATCTTAATCTTCTGACCCCTTTGCAAACACATTAATTGCATTCATAGATTTATAAATTTGTAAAACTATAAGGGATAATTATGATCCTGTAATTTGGTCTCTCCATGCAATTGAACACAAATCCTTTACTAAATCTAGTGTTTTATTCCCCTCACTTTTAAATCATGCATCTTATTTTAGGAATTTGTTTTGTAGCCCCAGTCTCCAGTCACTGGAATTTCTCAGACCATTGTCAGGCTTGTTGCTTATAGAATAATCAGGCTGGTCTTAATCTTCACTTTTTAAAAAACCAAATGAGCAGTGCTCTTAGAACTGCCTCAATATAAGGCATGTTCTCCAGTTCATAGGTGTTGCTCTTCCATTTGCTTTTTAACTTCCTGTTTTCCATATAAATTAGAAAACTGTTTGCTGTGCCAATCAGGTTTACATGGGTGCCAAGTAACCTGCCTCTTCTCTTGCTCCAAAATGTTGTCACTTATATCAAAGGTCATTTTACCCTTTTTGGCTTATATCTGGCATAGATATTTGCCCGGTTGAATGTTTACTAGGACCCTCCGTCATTGTCATCGTTGTCATCATCATCATAGTATCCAGAAGAGGATTTCTGTTTCAGGAGTATGACCGACACTCTTTTGTTCCTGGACTTTGCTTGGCCTCACTGGGGCACACATTACTCTCTCATCTTGCTCACTAGATCTTGTGAAGAAAATACAGAACAAGTGCAAAACCAACCACCATCAACGTCTTTCTTCCCTGGAAGAATCTTGCTGAAGTCTTGTGAACTAGATTTTAAGAGCATTCAAGATTCACCAGTCTCATTTTAAGCATCTCAAGTCAAATGTTTGAAATGTTTCCACTCTCCCATTTAATCTGAGGCTGCTTGCTGCTCTGGATTTCCCTCTCTCCCTCTGAAATATACCTCTTCAGTGTTAAACCTTTTATATTTGAAGAATCACTATCCTCTAATGCTGATGTTTTCAGAAATGGAATGACTTAGAAGTAAGACTTTCTGCTAAAATGGAGTGGGATTTAGTCTGCTCTTTAAGTTTAGCGGTTTATATAAACATGGATTTGGGTCAGTCTTCCCCCTTCTCCCCCCCGACTTTTTCTACTCTGTTCCTGTCTGCAGGAAGTCCTTTACCACTGGGTGACACTGTTTGATAGTTCTTCACATTTGCAACAGTGAAGCCCTGAAGAAACTGTCCTTTGACTCTTTGGACTTCTGATTTTGAATCAAGGTTTGGTTTTCATATGAAATCCCATATTTTAACGTAGTCAGATTTGATTCAACCAAACCTGCCCTGATTTTGAATTTAGTGGTCCAAACTGACTGGTCTAGCACACTGATGGTGGACTGTAGCTGCAGGGAGTATAAACTGATCTTATTTGCTTTTCTAATCTTAAAATCTCTTTAAAAAATGTGTCACTTCAGAATTGCATATGGATCATTGTTGACACATGTATGAATAAATTGCTAGTTACCTTTTGGGATTAGTCTAGTTGCAAACTGTACTGTGGAGTGCATTTCCTAGGAGGCATAATTTCAGTGATCTTCTCCTGAAAGTCATGTTTACTGCAGTATAATAATTACCTGTGTATTATTAACATATTCAGTTGCATGCCTTTGCTAGTCATGATTTATTCCTTTCAAATGAATGATGTTAGATGAGGTGGAGAGGAGAGGGTGTGTGCATGGCATGCTGTTGTTTTGCAGGAAGAAAGCAATACAGTTACTAAAGGCCTTTGTGATGAGTCCGAAACACTGGGTCATCTTGCCATCGGAATGGCTTTCCACATCCCCAACACTGTCTAGGGATTTCAGTAATCACAAGGACGTAAGCCAAAAGAATATGGAGAATATGAAGTCCTTAGTAAACATGCAGGACTTTTGGGGAAGAGAAATTATGCAAGCAAAATGCATAGTCTGCTTTATCTGCTGTTAGTCTCAGATTGGAACCATGGTGTTACAGCGGGTTGAGGATGGATCAGGATTTAGGGAAGATGGGCGCTATTCACAGTGTGCTAGTGTTCATCCTGTGTCTTTCTGTCTTTTCCACTGCCTGTATTAAAAATTAGATGGTAAGTAGTTTTTTGCACAGAAAGTCTATATCCGACTTTTGCCTACATTTGACAAAAAGGGGATCTAGTCTCTGCCTGCGGTGGTGAACGAAGGTCTCCATCTCCTCCTTCTCTCCCAGTGCTCTTACAGCCTGCCTTGCGTGGAGACCTCCTGTTGCAGTAGGAGGGGAGAGACACTTTCTTTTTCTGATCTTCCACCTCTAACTACACAGCTGCATTGATACTTCTTCAGCATTTTAACTGAGCAAGAGAAGAAAGAAATGCAGCTATTCAGAGCTGGTACTCTCAGCTGGTTTCAAAGCTGGTGGCAGAGAGCTTCATCACAGATCTTGCAGCCTGAGGAGAAATTCTTGTGGATTAATACAAATTCCTGTTCATTGGTCCTGGTGATTTTAGTGGAAGGTGAAGCTATTCTTCAAGCAGTTTGTGTCTTTCTGTATCTCTTTTCCAAGTAGACTAGAGACCAAGAGGAACCAGCCATTCTGCCCTCACTGGCATTGCTCTTTAGCCCTCAGTCTCTGGGGGGATCGAGGATCTTCCCTTAGCACCCAAGACTTGACTGAACTTCAAAGCACAGGAACAGAGACTGCCTGGTGGTGTTTAAATTGAATGAGAGCCATAAGCAGCTCTTTGTATTTGAGAGAATTGTGACAGTGTGGATCACTGCCCCAAATCTTGCATTCTGTCTCCCTTTAGGTGTCAGTGCCAATGCAAACATCTTTAAAATGACTCTCTTCTGGTTTCTCATCTAGTGGATTTTTTTTGTGTGCTTTGTTGACATTACGCTCTCAGCAGTACTTAAGGGAAGAAAATGAGTGTTAACTGGATTTCCTTGAAATTTTGAGTGGGTTAGTTCATTTTATCTTCTAAAGTGCCAAGAGGAACAGTTTTAGTAGCCAGCAAGGCCACCTTCTTTCCATATCCTTGACATCACTGAGACATCTTTGGGCTGTCCCGATCAAGTAAGCAGGAGCGGCACGCTTGTTCCTGAGAGAAGTCTATGTGGTCTGTCAGTCTTTTGGCAGCCATGCAACTAATGAAGCAGTTAACTGATGATACCCAGTGTAAGGAAGGTGCTGTGAGTTAAGCTGTTCTGGCATAGTATGGACAGAAGTTTTTCAGTATTGCTACTTCATTTTGTCTGCTGGGATCTGAAGATTTTGAAGTGCATGACAAGAAGCAGTGAGATTGGCCTTGCAGAAGCTCATGGTGATTTCTAAGATGCTCTTCTCTTGTACATGTGTGAGCTGGGGCACACAGGGATGAAATAACCTAAGATCAGTAAGGCAAGGCTGGAGCCACAAATAAAATCCAGGTGGCTGCCAAAGGGTTTAAAAGTCTGATGGTAATCATTCTGTTTGAAGAATAGCAATGTACTTAAGTAATCTGGTAACACATTGATAGTCAATGAGCGATCCCTGTGGCACAGTGGGTACACACTGCCCTAAACATGTTTGATTTTGAGGCAGGTGAAGACACTCTCCTTTTCTGATCTAGAAGCAAAACTTGAGTAGCTGGGAAGTGGCAGCCTTTTTGAACAAAGCATGAGGGGCTGGGAGGAATTGCAGCTGCCAGGACCTCTCTGGTCCTTCCCTCTACCTCTGCAGGCAGTCTGGCTGTGTTTTGCCATGATCCAAACCCCATCGTACCTTTCAGTCGTGAAAGACAGTGTGAATAAGAGCCAAACTCCTTGGATGCTGGCTGGCTTGAGCATCTTGGCTCGGAAGGGTATTTTATATTCCATTTTCAGGAACTCTTACTTTGAATTAAAGGGTGAACTGTGGGAATTTATTAATGATATCTATAATCAAGGATTAATCAAGTAAACCTCTCTAGGCAAGTGCCTCTTACTGCACCGAGAACATATGGATAAAAATGATAGCAGTGGTGAGCTTTCATTTGCAAACAGTGCTGAGGTGGTGCTGGTCGTATAACATCTGAGCAGAGACATGCAGAAGAATTTTTATTCTGATTCCTCCTGAAATCAGAAGGGGGAGAGGAAAACCATATTTCTTCTCAAAGAATGCCTTTGGGTTACTTGTGACAAACCACAGGTCTATGCAGTAGTTTAAAGAGCTAAAAATGTAAGTCTTAAAAAACAGCATTTGATGGTTTACAGTACAGCTCAGACCAGATGTTGAAGCTTTTTTGAGAATAAAATCTTCAGGAGGTATTCAGTGTTTGAGCTAATACTTCTGTGGAAGATATTAATTCAAGAATTTATTAAAGCAAAAAGGAAATCACATGAATTTAGCCTTAATGTAACTTTTGGATCCTGGACTAGTCTATTATTTTGATGTTCATTGGTATTTTTAGGCATTTATTTATCTGCTTTTTAAGGGACCTCAACTCCACCTCTGCTTTCATAGCTGGAAATAATTGTGGGAATCATTTGAAGGGTGAAAATGCCATATATATGTGTAATAATATAAATATATGGTGTCTCGCTGGAATTTTTATATTCAGATTCCATATGTAGAGGGTGATTTCTGTTATGAGGAATACCAGATAGAAAATAAATGCAGTTCCCTGAATGCCATATAAACATGAGGGTTTTTTTGGCATGAACTTCCTTCTCTTGTGGAAGCCATGGGAGTCCTGTTGTACCAAAAGCTCTGGCAGCTGCTGAATCCTCAACCCGGTGCTGTTAAGATCTACGCTGTATCTGTTAAAAACACTATTGGCTGTCTGTAGCTCTCTTTGTACACGTGTTTCCAGTGTTACTACCATTAAGGGACTTTTTCTGAAAAAAACCCTCTCTAGATAGACTAAAAAATAAGTAACATTGGAACCAAACATGTCTGTTGGACAAGTTCCCCCAAATGTAACTTGCACGCTTCTGGCACACCCTGGTTCAGTTGTATCTATTCAGTATGATAAACTTGACAGGTCTCTTCCATTCTCCCTGAAGTTACTTGTGCTCCAAGGAAAATAAATAAGAGAATTGCCAGTATGTGACCACTTGGTCTTGGCTCTCCAAGACTGAGGTACCAGTATCATACTTCTTGATTGCTCTAAGAGCATCTTTGTATCTGAAAACATTAAACTTCTGTGTGGGAGGATACTATTTTTATACAGAGGCATTTTCTTTGTCTACTGGGACATTGAAATTGCTTTGTAGTTCTGTTTGAGGAGTTAAAATTCCTCTTCCGTGTAGCATGCCCAATTTATTCTTTCTTGATGAAAATCCATGTGTATGTAAGAAGTCATGGACAAAGTCTCTGAGAGTTACTCAGGCAGGACAAGATAGGGTAGATAAATGCTTTTGTGCTGCTTGTGCAGCAACAGCTAATTCAGCAAATGCACTGGGGAAGCACCTGCCAAATTAGTGGGTGTATTAAACTTGAGCCAAGCTCAGCTGAAACATCCCCCAAATCCAAATCCCTTTCCTTTGTTCTAGAGCAAGGTAACAAGGAAACACAGAACTGGATTGTGCATTCTCAATTGATCATGTAACAGCAGATGGTTAAAAGGAGCCTCTTGGATGCTCTTAAGGCAGCATATTCCTGCTAAGTGATTATTTGGATTGCTTATGTCCCACTGTTGCACCTAGTGATGATCTGAAAGCAGCTTTATAGATTGTGACTTTTGTGGTGATGAGCACTAGAGACTCGTGGAATTAATATTTTTTTAAATTGTTATTGCTTGAACCTTGATTAAACTTTGTTTGAGGACTTTCAAGGGATTCTGTCATCGAGCTTGACTGGTTTATTGGTGTGAGCCTGAATCTCAGAATGAAACTCTGGGGCCACACTGCCAGCTCTGTTCCCGTCTGCTGTTGGCATGGTGAATCCTTTGTGCCTCAGTTTCCTTTTTATGTGAAACTTGCCTGTGCTTTTGTAAATGTTTGCTTTGAAAGGGTGTGGGTAGAAATCACACTGTCTTAATTTTATTGTTTGTGTATAATATTACACAGTGACTCTGCAGGACTGGGTTGGTGGCCTTCAGCCAGACTGAGGTTTGCAAAGGGTGTGAGAGGATTCACTGAGTGGGAACTGGGTGCCCTGTTTTGCTGGCTCTGTTTGGAAATCCTAGCTGAAGTCATTTGCAGCCTAATCACACACTGAAAGCATCTTCGGTTCCCAAGGGAGTTTTATTCATTCAAGTTTGCTGCTAGTAGAGTTCATGTTACATTAGGAAACCACAATTCCTGACCTCTGAGTTGAATACATTTTTAAAAATAGGGATGGGACAGAAGAAAGAAGAATCAATAGACTTCATTTTAATGGCTTGCCAAAAGCAAATCTGTGCTGCAAAGTATTGCATCAAACTTACTGAGAAATGACTGAATGAAATTGTGTTAAAAAATAGTACATTGTTT
Source organism: Pandion haliaetus (assembly GCA_013401275.1). Taxonomy (NCBI): domain Eukaryota; kingdom Metazoa; phylum Chordata; class Aves; order Accipitriformes; family Pandionidae; genus Pandion; species Pandion haliaetus. The sequence continues at coordinate 5,981 of VYZV01037528.1, read as the reverse complement.
ATGGCAGACAGTTGTAGGGTAATTCTGTATTCTTCTTCGCCTAAGCAAACAGAAGACTTGTCTTGAAGGAGCAGCAGGTTATTTTTGGATTTACTTTAATGGAGAGCTGTCGATGACAAATGCCTTCTAGAAGACTTGCAGCCCCATCAGTGCAACAGAACTGATAGAGGGGTACAGAAAAACAAATACTTACAGAGCAGGTTTATTTTGGGTGGAGGCTGGATATGTAACATTTGAGTTGTTTTGTGATAAGCCTAAAGTGAACACTGAGGAAGTATGAATCATTGTGTCCTTATTTAAAAAAAGACTATAGCTAGTTTATTCATTGTCTATGGTAAAGAGAAAAGGCTTCCACACATTTTTTATTAGTAGCATGGTGCTATGTGGTATATCTTGAAAAGTATGCTGTGGTTCAGGTTTTTGGGGGGTTGGGGGTTTTTTATATGGCATGCAATTAAACAAGGAGGGATTTGAGATATGAATTCAATGAAGGGCCACCGAGATGGGCTGGGGCACAGGTGCTGTGGCGAAGGCTGAGGGACCTGGGCCGGCTCAGCCTGGAGCGGAGGCAGAGCTGGGGGGACTAACAGCAGCTCCCCGTGCCTGGGAGGAACTTACCAAGAAGATGGAGCGAGGCACTTCACCGTGGTGCATGGCTGGAGGGTGAGAGGCAACAGGCATGAGTTGAAACAAGAGGTTCATATAGGTGTAAGGAAATGCTTCACCATGAAGATGGGCGAGCAGGATTGCCCACAGAGGCTGTGCAGCCTTGGAGGACTTCAGGACCTTAATGTGTAAAGTCCTGAGCAACCTGGTCTGATCTCATAGCTGTTCCTGCTCTCAGCAGGAGGTTGGATTCGAAATCTTCCAAGTTTCTTCTGACTGCAGTTTTCCAAATGATCCTGTATATTTGGCATGTGTGGTTATAGCTGGTTGCTTGATTGAAGCAAGGACTCTGAAGGGGTGATGGGAGAAGTACTTTTATTGCATGATCATTGTCAGTTAGAAGTTTATATCATGTACAGCAATATACTTAGGTAGTTTTGAACTGTGGGCAATTTTTCTATTAGTTTCAGAGGTCCCTGTGAGAACTAGCACCCCCACAGAGTTCAAAAACACTACATATAAACTTGCCTTGAAAAACTAATGCAGGGGCCACCCTGAGAGCGGCTCACACTGGTAAGCTGTTTCTCATTGGATTTGCTCTGTTGAAACTTGGTGTGTGAGATGTAGTGTGAGACCAATAAAACACAATTCACATCATCCATTCAAAGAAAGAAGCTGAAAGGGCTATCCCAGGTCCATTGGACGCATTCAAATCTAGAGTGGCTTCCCTGCATCTGCTGAAAACTTAGTCCTGTCGTTTTGCTTTTTCTTCTGCAAGTGCACATGCAGCCCAAGCAGAGTGATGGTGGTACTGTTCAGTATTAATATACTGAAGTATTAGTGGAAATCTTTCCACTATATCAAGTGGATTTTGAATCAGACCTGAGCAACAATATGAGATTCCTAATGAAAGAAAATAGTTTAGGGATTAAACTGAGACTGAGTTTGGACAGGTTTTACAGCCCATGGAGTTGAGAGAGGGAGGGAAGGGCTGCTAACAGTGGGATCTAAATTGAAGTACATATTCAGCTTTCACTGGAAAATACATGGCAAATCCCAGTGATTCTCTGATTTGTCTCATAGCCCCGTACTGTACAGTGTTCAGCATTCAGCTGTTCTGCCAGTCAGGCTAATGGAGGTCTCGCCTTTTCTTTCATGTCCTATTGTTTCATCTCTGTAAACCCACATGCTGTGAGATTATTTTTTTGGGGGTCTGTTTGAGGGGCCAATGTTTCATCAAACTGATAATTGCAGATTCTGTGTGCAGGTTTCCACCACAGCAAACAGAGGCAGAATTGCTCTGAATGTGCTTTGTTTTGGATGCTGAACTTTTTGTGACTGAGTTTTTTTTAATGGAATGGGGTATGAATGGTCACATATAAATTATTTGAAAACTATAGTTTACTTGTAAGCTGTTGATTAAAATTTGTGATTTGGTGTATAAACACGCTTTTTATAACAGGATAGGAAATTGCCACATTTCCAGATGAAAAAAGTCTTCATTGCCTTCAGATCAGTGAATTTCTGTGGATTTTCACGAGGTGAAATATGGCCTTTAAGAAATAACCTCATCCAACTTTTTCTCCTTTACCTTTCCCCTGAAAAATATGTCCCCCATCCGAACAATTGCAGATCTGGCAATTTCCCCACAGAAGCTTTTGCTCAGTGCAGTACAGTTCAGGGCTTATCCACAGAAGGTGTTTTCCCCACAGCTGACATGGTACTGGTGGCAGAAAATGAGACTTTGTATGGTTTTGGTACACATTCATGAGTATTTAATATAGTTAGTATTTAAAATGTCTTCAGGGTCTCAGTATTGCTGATCTAAAAATGCCTCATCTGAGTAGGCTTATTAAAATCAATAGGGCTCTTCACGCGCTTAACCTGGATTATTTGTCTGATTCTTAAAACGGGGAATCTGTGTCTCCAAGTCAACAGATGAAGTCTGTTGGAGATTACATTGTTGTGAAACTGCAACCTATTTTAAAAGATGCTACTGATGTTCGCTCTGAGAGCCTTTACTTACTACAGACAAAATTAATCTAGGGAAAGCATAACTGTTACCAATGTAATATGCTGCCTTTATGTTTTAATACATCTTTAAAAGGCCTTTCAATGCAGATTTACTGCAGTTTTTTCCCTGTTTTACAGATACTGTGAACAAGGGCACTGAACCCAAAGATCCATATCCCATTCCAAGAAAGATTATGGCTGAACCAGACTACATAGATGATGACAATCCTGAATTAATTAGACCTCAGAAATTAATTAATCCCGTGAAGTCATCCCGGAATCATCAAGATCTCCACAGAGAGCTGCTTATGAATCAGAAAAGGTAAGAGTCTAAAAATTACTTGTGCCACCCTCCCACCCCAAACACACAGCTTATCATCTTGATGAAACTAAAACTCGTTTTACCCAAAAGCCAACAGACACTTTTTGATTCAAATCTTGTAGGTGAAAAGACTCTGTTTCTTAACCATGGCATTTATTTCTGTTTGAATTTCAGTTGCTCTGCAAAAGCTTGCTGTAAAAGACTTCATTTTGGTTTTGTGAATACTCACAAAGGGTCAGTTTCAAGAGGAAGCAGTTCGGTTCTCCCCTATCACATTTCATATTGGTTACCTGGGCACCGTAATTTGTCTTGAACTCTTAACTTCATCAAGTATTTGACAAAATTTTGCTATTACCAGCAGGACGATAAAATCTGTGGGTTTTCACTGTTCCCAGTGCTCTTGAGTTTATGGAGCCACTTTTAAATCAAAGAAATTGTATATTTTATTTCACATGAAACTATTCTCTACTTACTTGATCTTTCTTGCAATGCAGAGTGATAGTCTGGTGCCTGCTCTGCTGCTGCACAAGAGTTTCTTTGTATGTTATGCAAATGCTGCTTCCGCCATTCTGGGATTGGATGCACAGCTGTTGCTCTATATATTGCTTTTAAAGGTGTAAATAACTGGAACTTGATTTCATCAACTTCAGAGACACAGGCACTTTGCCCAGAAATAGCTGAAGTTTTGTTGCTAAATCTCTTCAGCAATGGAGGACTCATTTAGAAAACATATTAAGAAANTAGAAAACATATTAACAAAATAGCCACCATACCACACAGTGGAGGAAAAGCCACCAAGCCTCATGATGCTCCTCCATTTAAACAAAGAGAAGCTAACTGTTATAGAAATTAGTGATTTGGTGCATTGAAGCTGCCCAAAACAGACTTTCCAAAGGCAAGGGTGTGGGAATCCACAAAACATAAGTCGAGGAACAGTATTTCAGAATGCATTTGAGAATAAATTTGCTGATAGCAGCCATTCAGGCTTTTTGAGACCCAGGACCTTGATAAAGGAGAAGAGGAAGCTATTG
>VYZV01037527.1:0-17508 GCA_013401275.1 Pandion haliaetus | reverse complement strand
CTTTTGCCAAGTGTTGCCAAAGCTTGAGAACATCTGGATTTTTGTTCTAAAAAAAACATTGAGCAGAATATGTCTTTGTTCAGTGGTTTTTAACAAATTTCCTTTAAATATGATTTATTTATCATGAAAGAAGAAAAATAGACCAATTAGCCAAGGTTTTATTCCCCCCCTTGGTCACCTCCAGGATAAGACAGAAAGCATTGCAACTGAGAGGAGAGAAGAGGAGAGAGATAAAAAAAAGAATGTTCAGACAGAGTAGAAACAAGACCTGAAAAACAGGACTAAAATGCCAATTACATTATATCATCTCATTTTGACAGAGAGTTTATAGAGAAAAGTCCTGGAAAAAATGGGCATAGCTTTCTAGTACTGCTGGATATGACTTTTTATTCTTTTTTCTGGATTAAGAAGGTGAAATCTCATCACAGACCTATTTAAGAATCTATGGAAGATTTAATCTTCTGAAGTTATTTGTCATTTTAAAAAGAAAAAACAAAATATAAGCTTGGCTGAGACAAAGCTAATGTTTTTCAAAATTTTCAGTTCTTCATAAAATTAAAATGGTTTTGGAGCTGTAATGATCGTTTTTCAAGACTGAATTGTTTTGCTGACTATTTAAAAATACCTTTTTTGTGCATGTGTGCTCTTTATAAATCAGAAAATACAATTTTGAAATGAATGTATGACATCTCATTTTAAAATACAGGAAATGCAAGAACCTTCCATCATTATGGCTATTCCAAGCAGCCAATTTATTCTAATTTCAATTTCAAATTTTTCCAGTGTTGCCAAAAATAAATTTTCACTGCCAAAATTTGGAAGTATTGCTGAGGTTTAAAAGACACATTGTCTCATTAGGTATATTTGTATTAGATTAAAAGTCCCACTAGAACTTGCTCAGTCTTAACAGAAGCCAGCTAAATGGACTGCCAGCGTGTAGAGTGTCATATGCAGGGAAATGAACAACGTGTCTCTTCTTACAGCCAACACACTCAATTCTGTAATATCTTACACATGGTGAAGGACAAAATCCATCCTTAATGACTGGGAGCCATGGAATGAAATGTTGAGTATTCCTTTTTATGAGCTCTATGATTCCAAGCTGGTGTGTACATAACTAATAAAATGACTGAAACAATATTTCTCATATGCTTATGAGCACAGATATCAGGCATGGGGTATTTTAATAAACAATAGGTATTAAGGACACCTATTAGACTTATAGAGCATAGAATGGTTTGGATGACTGCATAGGAGCAGAGGAAGAACAAGTGTAAGACCAAATCTGTGAGTATAGACCATAAAAGCAATGCAAGCAGGTTTGTGAATTAGAATCTGGAGCAGTAACTTGTTCCTGGAAAATGCTGCTGTCTAGTGTTTTTATACAGCATACCTGTTTGGCGTTTTTTAGCACGAAGTGGGTAATAAAACTACTTTACTATATTCAGAAACAATTCAACAATTCCAGAGGGCACTGGTACACATACTTTTACCCCAAACAATACATCAAGAAGGCACTTCAAACACAATAGGAAATTGAGTGATGAGAAGTTTATCCAACCAGAATAATTGGCCCTGAAGATTGCAATTTAAAAGGGGATGGTGAATGCCCTTGGGTAAAAGCAGCATAGAGCTCTTTCTCTCCACAGAAAACCATCAGAGGCAATACAGATTTCCAGAACACTGAAAAAAAAAAATTGCACATTAATTCCTATCATTGTTTTCAATAACTAGGTTATGTGAAAGATACAGAAAGTTTAGTGTTATATTTATGATCTCTTAGTAATGAAAGATGTTAAATTACTGATGTGCATAGAAGCACTGATTTATTTTCTCTCTAATAACCTCTTAAATCTGATCTTGGACTTAGTTACGGAGCAGGAGGGATATGCCTCAAGCAAAGTATTATAGTTACAGGTTGCATTTTAAGGCAACCAGCTTCTTATATCCATGTTTATGCTAATAACAGCAACTACCTCTTGTACAGCACTTTGCTTTCCAGAAGCACAGGACTTTCAGAACATCTGGACTAGAATTTTGTAGAACTTGTGTATATGCTGCATTCTTATGTACACATGCTGTAGACATATATGTGCTTGCTTTGCAATTAGAAGCCTTTTCTTCATGTCTTAAGATTGTATTGACACTATAATGGGATAGCATATGTGCTGCAGATCTACATGCTAAAAGGTCTGGTTATATTACAGGGAATGTATACATAACACGTCTCATGATTTCACTTTAGCATGCTTTCTTTCATAATAATAAAAACACTTTTCCAGGAACAGAAACCATGTTTTCTACCTCATGGTCCATGGTTTTAGGAGGGACTCTTGTATAATTTCTGTAATCTTATAGTACAAGTGTAGAAGTGCATAGTATTATAAATAAGACTTTAAGAGGTAATAGAAAGACATGTGAACCTGCCTTTGAGGCTTCCCAAATGTCTACAAACTGTACTGGGTTTTTTGATCGTCCATATTCTGTCCTTGACCTGAGAAGTGGTCAACAGTCACTTAAATATTGTCTCAATGGGCATGAAAAGAAATGTGCTTAATATTAGGTCCAACAGACATATAGAGTTCACCAAAGTTTTATTATACAATATGGAGATTTAATTTCTCCCACTGTCTTACTATAAGAAATGTGGTGATCAGTTCTTATGTTCAGTTTCTTTAGAAGTCCTAAAGGCTAAAGACATGTTTCCTGCTTCAACTAAATGCTTTCTACTCTTTAAAAATCATCTGCTTGTATTCAGGCTGCTTGCTTTGTTTTAGGACAAATACACCTAATCCATTATGATAGCTGTTAACATGACTAGAGCCAAATATTCAATGAGCACTTGTGGGAAATTTTGGGAAAGTTTGCAGGACTCAGCAAGGGTCTGATTCTTATTTAGTATTTCCTCATAGAATATAAATAATCTGTCTTTTTCCTATCATGTCACATACGTAAAGGATTGAAGAAGCAGCAGCACAAGGGATTCTAAACCACCAAATACACTGCTTTTTAATAGCTGTGAAGAGAGGTCATATTTCAAGGGAGAACAGATTTCCTGAAAAAAAAAAATGTGCGTATATATACATTCTTACGAGTGGCCTTGAAATGTCTAAATTTGGCTAATTCAATATTTTGTTCATTCAGAAGGGAAGCTTCCAAAGTTGTGCCATTCTAAACTTCTAACAGTAAATGGAATTTCTACTGGACTCTTAGAAGCTGTTGACTAATAAAGTATGAAGTTAGTGCCCAACTATTTAGACTAACAAAAGTGATAAATAAGTAGAGTTCAGCTGGTTTCCATCGGTACTTCTGTAAGTGGTGCATGTAAGAGGACATCTTTAAGACTCCTGCAATAGCTGCACTGTTGGGCTTGTATTAATGTTAAGCTAAGAAATCTTTCACCAGTAAAGATCGTCTGTGTTGTTACTCTTTCTGATATTCAGACTCTTACACGTTCCTCTGGGACAAAGGGCAAAATACAAGATCCTAGAGTAATGTATGGTATAATACCTTATATATAAATACTTAACTGTCACTGCTGAGATAGCGGGCATGCCATTTCTAGTCAGTGGTGCTTTCCAGTTTCAACACAAAGCCTACAGTATCACAAGCTTGGGCACGTAGCTGTTGTCTTACAGCAATATTCCAAAATGTAAGTCCATAAACTGTATGTGAAATAGTCTGATTTTAGCACTGAAATCTACTCCTCTGACCGTCCCATGATGAAGGCTGGCTCTTGATTCAGTGCCACTTAAAGCATGAAACTATATTGTTGATGAGCAATCCTTTATGGGCTCTCAGCCTGTCAAGGATGAGATTTTAACACTACGCTGTGTTCTGCATTGCACCTGGGTGCATACAAGCACATGTACATGGTATCCCACTGTGTTCTCGTATTCCAGAGATATACATTGGTAAAATATTAATTCTCTTACTTCGGTTTGTGGGTTTTGGGGGTTGTTCTATTTTTTTGTTTTGTTGGGTTTTGCTCCTGTCGTGGTTTCAGTTTCAGCTCAGTCGGTAACAAAGCACCACGAAGCCGCTCGCTCACTCCCCACCCCCTCGCCTGGCCACGTTGGGATGCGGAGAAAATACAAAGGCAGGCTCGTGGGTCGAGACAAGGACTGGGAGGGATCACTCCCCACTTATGGTCACGGGCAAAAGACAGGCTCAACTTGGGGAAGAAACAAAATCAATTTAATTTACTACCAATCAAATCAAAAACAAGGGTATTAGGAAGGAAAACCAAACCTCAGGACATCTTCCCCCCACCCCGCCTTCCCAGCTCAGCTCCATTCCCAGTGCTTTCTCCCTCCTCCCCCCAGCGGCACAGGGGATGGAGGTTAGGGTTAGCTCGTCACACCTTGTCTCTGCCGCTCCTTTCCTCAGGGGCAAGATTCCTCACCCGTCCCCTGCTCCACAGTGGGGTCCCTCCCACGGGAGACAGTCCTTCACCAACTTCTCCAACGTGGGTCCTTTCCACGGGCTGCAGTTCCTCACAAACTTCCCTGGTGCGAGATCTCTCCGCGGGCTTCAGTTCTTTCCAAACTTCCCTGGCGCAGGTCCTTTCCACGGGCTGCTCTCCAGTCTCACACTGCTCCAGCGTGGTTTTTACCATGGAGTTACGGCCATCTTCGGGAGCCTCCGCTCCCCTGCTCACCTCCATGGGCTGCAGGGGGACAGCCTGCCATCTCACCACGGGCTGCAGGGCCATCAGCCTCCTCAGGCGCCCCTCCTCCCCCTCCTTCTTCACTGACCTCGAGATCTGCAGAGGGGTTCCTCTCACGTTCCAACCCCCACACTGCCGGTTCCCCTTCTTAAATATGTTCTCCCAGAGGTGCTCTCACCGTCACTCTCTGTCTGGGTTGCAGAGGTGGGTCCGACTCTTTGGAGCTAGGGGAGCTTCCAGCAGCTTCTTAAAGGAGCCACCTCTGCAGCCCCCTCCCCCACTACCAAAGAAAACCGCGCCACACAAACCCATAACACCTCCATTCTGGTCTGATGGTGTCATGACATTGTGCACTGTTATCTGCTGGTCCTATCCTTCCTGACTCCTTTTTTCCATAACTATGCATGCTTCTAGCACAACCATAGTCCATTTAATTGGTCTTATGAATACACGGTAATTGACCCTTCAGATGTTAAATAAATAATAAGCAACTCATATATGTTAAAGAATTTCAGATCACCAATAAAAAAAATTCATCAATCTTAACAGGGAAGGAAAACCCCTGCAAAAGTCTTTGTCTGCTTGTGAAATGCTTATCACACAAGTCAAGCTTAATGTGTCATGGTTAGTAATCCACACTCAGAGTCTTGGGGTGGGATTAGTGCTTGCTTGCACTAATGGCAGCACTATGCAAGCTGAATAAACCCTGTTATTTCAGATACAACCCTTATTTCACATACATATATATTTCACATACAGCAGTATGCTGTGTTTGGTACCCTGCTGCCAAGTGCTCTGTAAGCTGCAAAAACAATTTCGGTGAGTTATATTGTTTGGACAACAGAATTTATTGACCCATCTTTTCAGGCACTGGTTACACTTTGAAAAAAGCTGGATGGTGCAGTTACTTTGCCATCTGTGGCAGCAAGAAGAAAATGTGAGGGTGATGGTCATGATTCTTACTGACATCTTATATCCTGGTATCTAATAACAGCTGACAAAGAGGCACCTGCATATGTTCCTTGAATTCTTTAAAAGTTACAGGCTCAAAGCTAGCAAAAACAAAAGACCACCATGCAAGTGATTTTGATGTGCAAATTCTGTTTACGTGAAATAAGTAGTGAAGAAACCGTAATAAGACCTTCATCTAAAAATGTTATCAGTAGCAACACCACCACAGTTTCTATTCCTGATGGACCTAGTCATATCAAAGCTCTGGCAAAGATGAAAAATGAAATAGCATCATGTATTTTTCTTTAGTTGAATTCCTTTGGGTTCTATTCCTGCAGTATTTATCAAAACAGCACTTTTCAGCAGCTCCTCTGAGGATAACAGCATTCCATTTCTGTTCACAAAGTTAGTGTGATATTGTTGGACCAGACCTGGGGCAGAGGAGGGGGGTGGAGGGGAAACAACCAAGCAAAATCCATCAGCCAGCCAAAAGAGGGGAACGACATCTTTCACATTTGGCAGTCCATGACTATTTTCTCTGAAATCAGATCAAAATTTTACTTAATAACTTTCACAGTGGACAATACAAAAAGTTAGCACTTGTGCATCATTTCAAAACAAGTTATCATAGATATAGCTATTTCTTTAAACAGTAATTTGAACACTGGGATAATAATCCAGATGCCATCTATTTTGTCTCTTGTCTATTAACCTAGCTCTGCTACTCCATGTTTTGGGTTTTTTTTAAAGGGTTCTCAATATTTTTGTGAAGTAGCAGTTCTTCCATATGGACTTAATATTGTTTATTTCCCAGCTTGCCTGTTAAAAAGCAAATTCTGGATTGCAGTGTCATATCCATGAAAATAGAAGCTCTGCCTTGGGATTTCACCTGAGAAATTACCCTCTAATTTACAAGTACTACAGATGCTACACAGGAATTTTTGCAACAGCAAGCTGCAAAGGAGAAAGGTATCCATTGTACGAATCCCTGGTTCAGTACTTTGAACTATAAAGTAGAAATAGGAAAGGGGGGGGGGTGTCCATTTTTTTTTCCCCTACGCAGTTTACCTTTCCAATATTAAACAGATTCATGTTAGCAAGAAATATAGATAAATAAAGTATTAAAAATATTTTAATGAGACCTTGTATGGATGGGATCATCTCCCTTAACTTTAGATGTCCATATTTGAACTATTTGTTTAGATTCCCTTGACAGCAAATGGAGAGAAATAGACCTTTCTAAAGTATGATTCATCTTATGTATTTCAGATATCTACCTTAGGATGAGATAAATTGCATTCTAGAGATACCAATTTTTCTCCATTGACTGCAAATAGTATCTAGATTATTAATCTAGAGATAGGTGTCTGTAACACCTAAACTTCTACTGCAGAAAAAAATCATACATCTGAAGTTAGAGGAGATGAATCCCACCCCATATTTCAGTTCTAGAAATATTCTTGCCAGCTTAGTTTAAGAAAAATACAACTGTTAGGTGCAATGTATCTCTTTTAAGACAAACATAGCACCACTGATGCCTTTTTATTCTCCCTTTATCCATGTAGCTGTCAAACACAGGTAACAAGTTTGCGCTTATGGGTAATGTTTGTAATTCAGATATACCACTGAATCTGTGCCAAGACTGAAAAGTAATTTAGGGTCATATCGGACATTTTAACATGTAGCACTGTTAGACTGAGGTTTACATCCCAAATGTCAACACCCATGACAATGTGAATGTAATCCTCTCTTGTGACTTCTGCCTTTTTAGTTGTCGTGGTTTCGGTTTCAGCTCAGTCGGTAACAAAGCACCACGAAGCTGCTCACTCACCCCCCCACCCCCGCCCCTGGCCACGTTGGGATGAGGAGAAAATACGAAGGCAGGCTCGTGGGTCAAGACAAAGGACTGGGAGGGATCACTCCCCACTTAGGGTCACGGGCAAAAGACAGGCTCAACTTGGAAGAAACAAAATCAATTGTACTACAAATCAAAACAAAAACAAAACACAAGGGTATTAGGAAGGGAAACTAAACATCAGAACACCTCCCCCCACCCCTCCTGCCTTCCCAGCTCAGTTCAATTCCCAGTTCTTTCTACCTCCTCCCCCCGGCGGCACAGGGGAACAGGGGATGGAGGTTAGGGTTAGCTCGTCACACCTTGTCTCTGCCGCTCCTTTCCTCAGGGGCAAGATTCCTCACCCGTCCCCTGCTCCACAGTGGGGTGCCTCCCACAGGAGACGGTCCTTCACCAACTTCTCCAATGTGGTTCCTTTCTGCAGGCTGCAGTTCCTCACAAACTTCCCTGGCGCAGGTCCTTTCCACGGGCTGCTCTCCAGTCTCACACTGCTCCAGCACGGGCTTTTCCAAGGAGTCACGGCCATCTTGGGGATCATCCGCTCCCCTGCTCACCCCCATGGGCTGCAGGGGGACAGCCTGCCATCTCACCACGGGCTGCAGGGCCATCAGCCTCCTCAGGCGCCCCTCCTCCCCCTCCTTCTTCACTGACCTCGAGATCTGCAGAGGGGTTCCTCTCACGTTCCAACCCCCACACTGCCGGTTCCCCTTCTTAAATCTGTTCTCCCAGAGGCACTACCACTGTCACTGACTGGGCTGGCCTGCGCCAGAGGCGGGTCCGACTTGGAGCTGGGGGAGCTTCTAGCAGCCTCTTACAGGAGCCACCTCTGCAGCCCCCTCTCCCACTACCAAAGAAAACCGCGCCACATAAACCCATACCATTAGAATATCCAAGCTGAACAACAATATCTAAAGTGGACAAAATGCCACTGTGGAGATAAATTAAAATCACTTTTAGGAACAAACTACATCACAGAGCAAAATGGTTAGGATCAGATGCATGGATTCAAATGCTATTGTGAGAATTCTAGAAGAGTCAGGGCTGGAGATCTGCCCTTGATCATGTCGCTTACTGGCATGAACAGATTGGAATTGTATCAGACACTGCATGTGCCAAGTTGATTATGAGGGATTGAGAAGGAAGCACAGAAAAACACATCCTATTACAGTCTTAGCATTGTATGTACTGTTTTGGAATGGTCAAATGTCTCTTAATAGGGAAAACGCTACATGTTTGGAAAAAGTGACATCTCAACAGGCTACATCTGGGAAACAACTTAAGATCATAACAATAAAATACCAAGTTGAGACACAGCACAGTCAATTAGTCACTGAGAAAAAATCCCTCTATGAGCAATGATTTAAGCTAGTAATTCTTGAAAATTTAAAGTGCCTGCCTTGATAAACAATAGGATATTGCTAACTGCAGTCTGCTCATATTCTGTAGATAATTTCAGTAAAACGAGGGACAGTAACTTCACGTTCTGTAAGCTGAAAATGAAAACCAGATACACATGTTCAACCCATTTGCTGAATGCTGTTTTTCAGGAGAGAAGCTGAGCATATAGTTTCTAGGGGTGAATATGCCACAGAAAGAAGTACATTGATGTAGTCTCCAGTTTACAATGCAGCTGACAGGAGCCACCATTACATTTTTCCTAAGCATGAAAATGTGCATTGTGGTCAAAGGGCACTTCACTTAGACTAAGACAAATGGTAAATTTGCAGCCAAGATCCTTTTGCAGGCACCAGGATGACAGTGGAAGAGGCTGAGTGAGGAAAGGTTGTCTTGCTACCTGAGTGCCTTGAAAGACAGCTGGTCACATGGCAAGTGCTCAGAGCCTGCAGGGAGTATGGGTGAGCATGCAAACAACCCTTTAGAAAAGGCAATGTACTTCCACTTCCGTGCTTTCTGAGATAGCCATGTAGCACCACTGCAATGAGGAGACAGGATTATGACTTCACTTCTTGCTACTTAAGGTGTTTTTCTTCCGTGGCATTTTTAATCTCTCCTTTGTGTTTGCTAGTTTATAACAGTGTTAGCTATCATAACTTAAGTCTGTTCTGGCAACACTCCAGAGAACAAACACAGAAATGCATGAAAGAAGAGATGTTTCATGTTCCAGTGGAATTTTGCTTCAGCTGAAGAAGTGCATGGCTGTGAGTCCTTTCTGTGGTGAAAACTTGCCAGAGAAAAAATTTCTGTAAACCCCTCTGTCAGGAAAGAATGCAGGCATTTTGCTCTGTGACATTCAGCATCTTAAATGAAATTCAAAATGACAGTTACCTGTGCTGCAGAGCACTGGTAACTGAGGCACATGGGAAACAAATCAGTAAACAGTTGAAGGACAGAGTCTCCTTCTCATACAACTATCTGTACTACAATTACTTGTTATGGCTAATTCAATATAATTAGCATAACACCTAGATGCCATTCTTAAAAATGTTAGTGGACAGAATTTCTGTTGTTTGCTTTTTAATAAAAGAAACATTCTGTGAACTTGTTTCTTGGACATATTTTAATAGTGCTAAGCTGTGTCAGCAAAATAGTTACTTAGAAGCCTCTTGCTTCTAACTGTTGCAGTAATCTTACAGAGAAATGCAACTGAGCTGTTAGGTGTTCATAATACTGAGCCCAAGTGAAAGGCACCTTCTTCACTAAGGACCCAGTTATCAGATATCCAAGTATCCACAGAATGATACAGAGCCAGGGCTAATGGGGATGGTTTGTGGTTTTTACTTTCAAATGCAAATGGTGCCTCTTAAGGAAGCAAAAGACCCAAAGAAAGGGTCTGGATCTATAGAAGACAAAGAAGAGGCAGAAATGCTAAGACTCAACTACATAAAAGTTGGGAATTATTATCAAGATGGGAATCTTATCAAGAAACCCATGTGCCACATGTCGTGGCAGCACTCCATGGGCATATTCTGTGTGCTATGGCCATAGATCCTTGGAGTGCTAGGGCAGGGGCACAACCAAAGTATGCACAGAGGTGTAGTGTAGAGATAGAATCCCTCTGTTGTCCTGAGTATGTGTCCTGGCATCAGGGAGCATCTGATCTGTTGCTGCACTATGGGATTTGTCCCTTGACTTCTTGTCAGGTTACATCATTCCAGAAGAACAATAGCGTTTAACTGATGTGATTGTTTCTCATGATGATGTGTTTTTCTAGGGTCAGCGTCAGACTGTATCATCACAGAAAGTTGAACTGGTGTTTGCAGAACAAGCTGGATAGAGCTGGACAGTTCTTGCTATCTAGATTCATTGTTTAAGACTGCTGGCATGTTCAGATAAGCATCTGAGGATTGGGGCTCTCAAGTAATATTTCACATTTTTCTGTTTTACTTTAAGGCATAGAATCAATGTTTAAAAAGGAAAGCTGAGGGTTTGATACCATCATGTATCTTCAGGTACAAAGGAACAGGTAAAAAGTGACTAAAACCATGAAACAAAATGTAGAAGTGTCCTTTCTCTGGTCCAGTAATACAAATGCATCCATTTTACAGTGTTACATGATAGATGATTATGACATGCCTTAGGCTTTGATTCAGATCTTTCCTCAACAGAAGGTAGACTTGAATTGGATCTAATTTCCAGTAAATCATACGTGAAAATCATGACCTTCCTGTGCCTTCTGTTCCCTCTATCTGTTAATCTGTGGCCACAAAATGGAATAGCATCAACAAAGAGATGAAGACAGACTCACTTGAGAATACTTTTGGAGTTAGCTTGCTATCTTTGGGAATGAAAGGCTTAGTTTCTTCCCGCTGTAGGTGTGGTTGAATGAGGCTGACCTAAGAGATTTGCCAACTCCAGGTCTAAGCAGTCTTAAGTGCTTAAGAACTGGGCATGATCTAAGACTGCTACCTTATAAAGCTTTAAAAACAAGACTGATGCCAGCTCTGAGATTTGGTAGGATACTGGAGATGCTGCTGGCACCCCATGGTTTTTCATATGCATGCAGTGGCTGCATTGCTCTGGACATTTTGCTACAGGAACAAGAAACAGATAGGTCATTTCACTTGATGTTGCACATCTAGCCTCAGGCAGGCCTGCAGGCTCACTCTGTAAGCAGGGGAAGTTACCTGTAGAATGGAAAACAGAGTTTTGACTGTTGTGATTCTGCTGATTCTTTTTTTCCCTACAGCGTGTTCAGATGTCAAATAAATACAGAAAATCTATGTTTATGGACTACAGTCAACTCTAGGGGATGACTGCTAATCACCCATAGTAGACACCTACCTTCAAATGCCACAACTGACTCTGAAAATGTCTGCCTCCTTCCTCTGTCAGTAGAAGGAGCTTGCAAATCTAACAGAGTAATTTTTAGAGAGCTAACTTATGTGAGACAAATTCTACACTCGTTGTCTAAAAACTGGATTGAGGGACTTAAAACAGCAGCTGGTGCTCATGTCCTGAATAACTTACCTAAAATCATAGAAGAAATTCATGGAAGAGATGTTTGCAATAGAAAGCAGACATTATTAGAACTAATCTAGAGCCTTAACCCGACTGCCATTCTACTGAAGTATAACAGTACGTGGCTTTTATAAAAGCTCACACATTTGCCTGGAGATGCCATCATCCTTAAAAATGTAATTCCTTTTAGCATCATTATTAGTTTACTAAGCTCTTAATTGAATTATTATGTCAGTGAATTCTGTGGATTAAAATTAACATCTATCTATTGGAAACCTAGAAAAAATGAACCTATATTTTTTTAATGTTTTATATTTAAGGCACTTGCAATTTCCTCTTGTCATTTCTAGCTAATACTAGTGATATTTCACTGATACCCTTAACAGTGCTTGGTAGTCTCCTCTGAAGGCAGGGTAAGCAAGAACTAATTTGTCATAGCTAAGAGATTAACCAAAGGCTTGCACAAGAGAAGATAAAACAATTCTGATGTATTGATTTTTTTTTTTTTTTTTTTTTTGTTACTTGTACTCTTTGCTCATGTCTTTGATTGGATTTATCCTGAAACTGAATCCTGAAGTTTTTGGGGGAGAGAGCTTATAAAATAAACAATGGCTTAGCAATGTAACATCACTGACCAACTAGTTGAAGTTTATAGAAGATTAAGATCCCATAAATTGGTTAAGACTTTGAGTAGACAGTGGGCTTCACTTGTCATTTTCTTGCCCAGCTAAGAACCTCTTAAAGTATCATAAAGCATCCGAACCTGGCTAAACTCAGCCTTGCATTCGAACCATGATTTGATTGATTTATTTTTACTGTTGCCAGAGACAGATTTTTCTGTATCTGTAAAACCTTTTAACAGAGGCAAAAAAAACCCTGGCACTGCTACATACCTCCTTTTAAAAACAGTGCTTCTGCTATTTTCTAGATTTCCTAGAGCATTTCAACAGAAGCCCTACAGTATGCACTCAAAATAGTGTTTCCTGATTTTTGTTCTCTCTCAGTTTATGTGCCATCTGAAATTAATTAAAAAATGTGCCATGCTATCAAAAATTTTTATAGGATCCCTCTTGTACATTTGAGTGGTGTAATAATTCTGTTTCAGAATGTTTGGGCATCACAAACTTATTACACAATGGGTGATTTGATTTTTACTGGTACAGTAGCTTGTGCCTGAAGACCACCCTTAGAGAGGCCCCAAGTGGCTTTACACTCCAGTGGGCNAGGAAGTGGTATGCAACCCTAGCAGCAAGTTTGGCAGTAATGAAAAATTCAAACATCCTGATACAAAATCAAAATCCAACCTGACTTTTCCTAAATTTTGAAAGAAAGAAAGAATGAAAGCAGGGCAGAGAAAAGAAGAAAAGAAAATGTCTTGACTGAAACATAATTACCTTCTATTTCTGTAGATCACATGACCAGGTTTTCTCTGGTGTGTTCTTTCCTGTAGATTTTAAACCTCAGTGGGTGGTTAGGTTTATTAAAAAAAAAAGAGTGCACACACAAAAGAATGGTATCCATGTGCCAACCCAGCTGTACAACAGTAGTTTCAGAGATATGAATCCCTCCTCCTCCTCCAGCACCTATCCCATATGCTCTCCATCTTCCCCTCTCTGCTTTTGATCATCCTTCAAATGCTTCAGGCACAATATGGTACACAGCTTTATGGCACCCCCATATTGACCAATGCATTCAGCTGTTCTGCAACTTTTCTACCTTCGTGTATAAGGTTACTTTGTTCCTTGGAACCCAGTAACCAGGTTTTTTTGTTTGTTCTTTGCGATTGGGAATATGTCTCTGAATCTAGTTTCTTTAGATAAGCCAGTTGTTAATATCCTTGCTTTTTATACCTCT
The DNA here is from genome assembly GCA_013401275.1 of Pandion haliaetus. Taxonomy (NCBI): domain Eukaryota; kingdom Metazoa; phylum Chordata; class Aves; order Accipitriformes; family Pandionidae; genus Pandion; species Pandion haliaetus. Next base: position 3,760 of record VYZV01037527.1, on the reverse strand, counting down.
CATGACACTAAAATTGAATGAAATGTGAGTTTTGAACGATGCAGTCATTGTAAGGCTCTTTGTCAGCTGCACTAGTTTCTATTCTCATCAGTTAGGAAATCTTTAGACTTTTCCTTGATTTATTAGCCTTGCCATTTTCTTAGTTGTATTTTTGAGCAAAATCGGGACTTTTCTATTCCAGCAGGATATAGTTGCAGCTCTGATTTACTTCTTGAATTATTTTTTTGACTTCTCATCTGACTGGTGAAAGAATTTCTCGTTCTTCCTCTGTCTCAAGTTCTTATTACACATAAATAAGGTTACTCAAGAAGCCAGTGGTTGTATACAATATTTCTGAATCATTCCTTATGTTCCACATAGGTGTTGTCATGAGACTATGATCCCTCTTATGCAGTTCAAATTACCACTTATTTGGTTATCAATTAATTTCACTTTTTTTGTATTTGGCATCATGGTGTTTGAAGGATAAATTTTAGCTTAGCGGGAGGGGGACATTTGAATCATTGTGGGTGCACTTGGGGCTGTTTTTTCTCCTTTGTGTCTGAAGTGTAGTCACAATATGCTACTGAACTGCATTAATACCAAAATCGTGGGTTCAATCTGGACAGGTATAAGGTTAGTATTTGAAATCCAGATCAAAAAATGTGAAGTGAAATGAAATTTTTTTTTTCCAGATGTGCTGGAAAAGGCAGCTGACTTACTAGTTGAAAGGTGTCTGCTTTATAACTCCTGAATTTGGTTGTACCATGTAGTAGCACAGTTGTGATGCCATCCAGCAGAGGGCAGATGGCATATAGCCATATTTTCTTTTTGATATTATAGTATATGATTTATATGAGCAGGAGAAAAATGTCATCAGTTATCCTTACTTCAGGAAAAAGAGAGAGATCAGGGAAATTAGATTATTACTGAGTTCTCAGGCAAACCACTAATTAATTATTTCTAACATATCACACAGGTGATATCACTGTTGTATACGTGATATCTTCCCAGAATTGTTAATAATACTGCTAAAAAAAAAATCAATTCTGAATCTAAATGCAAGAAGAAGTAATGTAAGGAAGGACAGATAACTACACTCTTGGGTGGGAAAGTTGCACTGAGAAAGGTTTGAATTGACTCTCTGTGAAGAATCAAGTATTTTAAAGATACTTATGAATATTTAATGGAAGAATTCCATTCTTTAATAGCATCTTTAAGCTTTATTGGAACCTAGCTTATAATTCTAAATATCAGGCTTCTCAAGAATGGATGTAGAAGAATAGCTGCAGAAGACCACAACAAACTGCAGTAGCAAGTAATTATTTTATTTTTTTCCCAAATGCTCAAATGTTTTTCATCCATAATGAAACAATTCTACGTTAGAGATCTAGTAGGTATTGAGAAAAACTCCAGAAGGCATTATTTTTCCATAGAGGATAGACAGGGTTTAGAATGTAAGAAGAAATACATAAATATCCGTCTTGCACAAACCAATTCAAAAGAAACAATGTTTCACAACAAGCAAAACACAAAACTGTATGTTGCATTATTAATGCAGTGTCTTAGCTTTGAAATCTTACAGGGTAGTGTATTACGGGGGGTAGGAGAGTGCAATACATTTTTTTGTTCAGCTAAACTAAACAGGTTTTGCATATCGTAGGAGGAGTTGTTTTCATACTGGAGAGGTTGAACAAATCTGCCAAGCTTCAGGGAAGGTCATACCATGCAGGTGCACTGTTCCCAGTGCTGTGATTTTTCCTATCTATATCTTATCTTCTTCTAATGAAATGGTCATTCTGCAGCTTTTCTCATATCTGATAGAAATCAACGGTGTTTCTCCAGTATCAGACTTCTGAACTCCTGACTGCTGTTTCTTTTGGAGTTCTTTCGTGAAGGTCAATAACATCTTAAAGTGTTTTGAGATCCAAATATCATTAATAAGATTTTTTTCCCTTGCACATATAAATTTGCTTTGACAGTGGGTTGCTCTAGGTATAGTTGTGTTCTTTATTGGATTCTTTATTTCACAGACTATTGAGCCAGTGGTCAAAGTGCTCAGTCATGGCTTCCCAGCTTGAGCAGAACTCAAAATATAGCTATACTGAAGAGCACAGATTTTGTCAGTCTCCTCTGGCAGAACCTGCTGCAGTAGTTTAAAACATATCCCTTCCAGAGCAACCACCATTGAAAGGGATGCTTCCTCCCTTGGCTGCTTTGATTACAAATCTGACAGCCTCCAGCAGAAGGGCACAGTGATAGCTGGAGCTGGTGATATATTGGACTGAACGAATGATGTTTAGCAGGATCTACAGAGCTGTTTCTTAAGAAGACAGCAGCTTTTTATCCATCTTTGGCAGTGAAACTTGAGTATGACATTTACTCTGTCTCAGTTCATAGCATTCCTATGTCTTTTCCAATAAGGAAAGATATTTTCTTACTACTCACCTCCATGAGTTGAGAGTATTGGCCTAGCTTCTGCTGCAAACCCTTTCAACAGACTCTAATGTACTTGAGATTCCTCTGTGTAAGTTTTTTTTTTTTAATAAGCTCCAACAAGATTTAGGAAATTTAAGCATTACACAAACCCTTCCTTGATATATTACTACCATTTTCATCCTCTCTTACTGGGTGTGCCTGTTGTTAAAATGTTGTTGCATATTTGCTAATTTTTTGCTAATGTCTGCCACCTCTATTCAAAGTGTTCTGTCTACATCAAGTCTTATCAATATCAGTAAAAATCCTTGTATGTGTTACTCAACATGAAACAATCAGAATCTGGCCTGTCAGCTGAAATCTTCATGGTGGCAGAGACCTGTAATTTTTTTCCCCTTCTCTGTGGTATTATAGAATGTATGAGTATCTTCTCTCTCTGGCATTACAGAAGGGGCAGAGCCATTTCATAGTCACTATTTCAACCAGTCTACATTTGAAGTTTCCCTATAATTTGGGCTTGGATGATTGTTTTGGCTTGAAAATCACCAAGTGAATTTCAAATGCAAACTGCTATATGACAATTAGCCTAGAAACAGACATTATCTCAATTGCATGGTAATTAACCGTTCTCTTCCAAGACATGTCAAAACAATCAGAAGAGTCTAATGAGATTTTATGTGAACCAACTGCTGGACATTCTCTTTTATTTTAAAATATTCTGGGTGGCAGTTGATTATTATTCAATTTGAGACAATATTAGTGAATGTCTGATAGAAGAAACATATTGTGGAAAATTATCTAAAGTCAACATGAGAAGTATCAGTGAAATAGTAGTGTGAATGAATCTTAAATGATATTTTTATGACAAGACACTGGACAGTGAATTACTTAACTGGGATTGAGATAAACATAGGATTGAAAAACTGGAATTCAGTGTTACAAAGGAGATGCATTGCCCTAATAGGACACGGCAGTGCAAAATCCCACCTTCTTTGTATTCAAAGACTCCAAGTTTCCACAAGCTCAGGCAAAAATGACTCCTTGGGCTTTTCCCCAGGCTCCTCATGAGAAGTGGTGACAATTTAGCTCTGGATTCCAGAATTATTTGAAACAGACTGCCCCCAGAGAGAAGAAAAAGGTGCAAAGTTCTTACCAGCTTGTGAAATACCTTTAGTCTAATTGAACTACGGAACAAAATCTGAGATTGCCTCGCTGATGTCCTGGTAGCCTTAGAAGAGAGGTAAGTTTTTGCTGAAGTGCGCTTATGGTAATGAATTTGCATACTAGACCTTGCTCTGCTCTTGCAACACTATGTTTATAGTATTGACATAGAGCCATCTTTTTT
>VYZV01037520.1:1301-15304 GCA_013401275.1 Pandion haliaetus | reverse complement strand
AATGAAACTCAACTTTACTTTGAACCTTTTTTTATTCTCGTGTCTAATCTGACATAAAAACTAGTAACTGTCAATTGTTTATTCCCGGTTAGCACTTGTAACCTGCTTGTAAATTTGCCTTGAGCAAATTCTAGGTCTGAGTAACAACAGTTTCTCTATACAGATTCCTCTTAGTTTACAGTGCAACTTTTTTAATCTCCTGTTCAAACCTGGGGTATAGAGCTGACATACATCACTAAATAGCTGTGGTATTCTACTCTGGGGAAACGGACAACACATCAAAAATGCCTTTCTCTTTTCATAACAGATTTATTATGTTTATAAAAGGGCTATTTCAAGCATTAGATTTGAGACAGAAATCTAGTAATGTCTTTAACCTTGCTGTCCTTTTTCAAAGAACTGGTACTTCAATTCCTCTCCATAAGCACTTAAAAAACCGAACAATGATGTACTGGTTGCTGCTAATAGGGCTGCCCTTGCCCTTTTCTGATGGATAGCTGCCGTATGCTGTTATCTCCCTCTTGGCTGCTGAACATTCCCATTATGTTTCCTCTTATCATGGAGGAAATGTCAATCTTGCAAAGACTTGAGTGTCTGCTGCAAAGTGCTGAGTGCCTTTGCTTTTAGCTTCTACTAAAGCATTGGGCTGTACCCACATCAATGAATAATGTTATTTTTTCCCTCATTCTTTGAGAAGTTTAAAATGTAATTGTTGCTATTCAGGAAGACCTACCTGTAATTTGATAATTTCACATTTCAGATTCAATGACTCCCTGAAGCCATGTCCAAAAGCTCTCACTGATGTGCAGTCATACTGTCGAATGTTGCACAACCCAGCATTCTCCAGCTCTGTAATTTCTGGAGCCTGGTCTTTGAAGAAGAGATTAGACAATGAATGTCAGTATATTAACTCATTCTCATGCATTTACATTAAGCAGTATGTTTATTTCTCTATCCAACTAAGAAAACTATGTAAACAATGAAATCTGGACCCAGCTGAAGAAAGGCATAAACAGAAACTATTTTTATTGTTAAAATGAACCTTAACGTTAAAGCTAAGCTTCCATCTTCTCTTGGAACTTGAATATTATGAAGGAGAGAAAACATTCATCTGGTAACAAACACTTGTGAATATGTGTTTTGCTTTCTCATCTATGGTTCTTTACATCGCACTTGCAGAATAAAATCTAAATGAAACTCAGGCCCTAGTAATAGGAACTGCAAAGGTTACAGTTATGCAATAATTTATAATGGCAATTTTTTGTTTAAAGACTGAACAAAAACATATCAAGTGGAAGTTCTTTCAGGAAATAAACTGACAAATATAAGAACACAAAAATAGTTTTTATGAAGCAAAACCAGTTTATTTGACTTCAAGAGGAATAAAATATTTCTTTTTATTATTCTCTTACCTCTTTCCCCATTTGCTTTTAAATGAGTCACTAAAACAAAACCACCAAAAATATTAACAGGTTTTGTTCTGAAAGGGTTTTGATTTTTGTAGTACTTTTCATATTTTTCCAGTGTACCTGCTTAACTGAATTTTTAGTGAATGTCTTATTAAAAAAAACAAACAAACAAACCACAACCCTGCCCAGCTCTATTTGCTGTACTACTTTTTTCTTCACCATCAATTCTGCTCCCACCACATCTGACAGTTAGCTTACAGAGATGTAGTATCACCAAAGAGAAAAACATCCCACTTACAGTCAATAAACTAGAACACATAGACTATAAAAAATTAGGGAATGGATGGATGTGGCAGATCTTCCCTGAAGAAGTCAAGAGTGTGGAAACATTTCTAATCTCTTGGGGCAATATCCTGGACTGCAAACTTGCCAAGTGGTAAATATTTTAAATCTGACATACCAGAAACTAAGCCCATGTTTTGCCCTTCGGAAACAAGAAGGCTGAATAGAAAACAATTATGGCTGTATTAAACTGGAACTAAATTTCCGGAAAATGAACAGGGCCACTGTAAGGAACCCTTGTCAGCGTACAAAAGCAGGACAGAAAAGCAACATAATATATGTATGTTGCACGAACATGGAGAACATTATTTAAGTAAATCTCTTTTTTTCCCCCACTTACCAGACAGTATGCTGCAGTCGTATGAGCTGTAGCCTTGAAAACATGCACAGCCCCATTCTGTACATTCCCCGTTACCACTGCAGAGACTGGGACACTTTAATGCACTAAGTAGGCTCTCAACTGACCCTTCAAGTTCCTCTTGGTTGTAATTTATTTCTTCTAAAACTCTTTTCTCACATTCATTCTCTAGAAGAGCTAAGGAAGCTTCTGCCCAACTGAGGTCATCTTTCAGCAGCAAATCTTTAACACACATATTGACCACATCCTGTACTCGCCGGCCAAGAAGGCCACCACAAGACCTTCCTATACTGGAATTAGCTATTGCCTGCTGGCATAGTAACAAAACGCTAGACTCAGTGAGACCAGAAGGTGTGGGCCAAGAAGGAAGAAACTTTTCGTCTGTGTCAGTGGCATGGTCCTCTGGGAAAAAATAACTATATTCCTCTAAGTCTGTTTGGCTAAGACTTTGGAATAGAAATACTGGATGGTACTCATAATAATTTTGGTGCTTCCCCCTACTTGTAACAGACTGGCTTTCATGAAGATGACTACTGTAATGGCGAGAATCTCTTCTAATGCCTGAGCTTGAAGTTCCTTCTCTTCCTACACCAGTACTTCCCACTGAGGTTGCAGAGATAAGTGTATTTACTAGTGATGTTTTGTGAAGTTCGGTTTGATTATCCTCCCTCTGCAGAAGTGTAGATGAATCCATTTCATGTGCAGACGAACGTTTCTTTAAGCCTCTGACAAAATCAACAGGACCGAGAAACTCAGCAGTGACATCCAGTCCTGGTATCAAAGAAAGAAATCTACCATTTTCACTCTCTTTACAAGACAGAGGAAGTTCTGACTGAGAAACTGTCTCTAGTTTATTCACTGATTGATATAATCTAGTATCTTCAAGTGCACAGTCGCAGAAGACTATTTTTCTAGATGATGTTAAAGAAGCAGGTGTCTTGTCAAACAAGCTATCTCCTGGTGAAATTCTAGAGAAGAAAGAAAAATACGAAACTGTATCTGAACTATTTTCATTGTTTTAGTAAAGCTTTAGCATTTGTTTTGTTTTTTTGTAATTTCATACTTCTACAGCATAGATCACAGAATCTGTACCATACAGCTATATTTAAAGACCAGTTAAATCACAAAACCATGAGGGTAACTTATAGAAGAATTGAGAAGAGTGGGTATTTTCTGCATACCTTAATACTTTGTTCAAAACCTACTCAAACTCATCTTACATCATACCACTTAAATATTAATTTGGCACTTCAATTTCAACTTTCTCTGATATTAATAATGGAAAGTAATGATGACATTCTAACATTAACTTAAGAACTTAGGAAGATTTTTTTATTATTATTTTGACAAGTTTTTAAGAGTGTGAAGGAAAGGTTGAACCAAAAATGATGACATTTGACTGAAACAGTATTTTGTTACCTCCATTCCTTAATAAAAGAAAAAGGAACATTAGCATGGTTTGGGATTTCCACCCCACTTGCAGTGTGATAGTCATTCTCTGCACTTCCATCAAAGGTGCCACAGAGTCCCATTGTATGTCTGTAATCTGAACTGGGTGCCCTAAGTGTTATGCTCATTCCCCATTCACTCACATCAGCACGAACGAAAGCTCCAGAAGAAAACAAAACCTAGAAAGAGATTGATGATATCATCATGAGAAACATGATCTTTATTTTACCTAATAAAACCAGGTATGTTTGTTGGCAAGGAACAAATGGAAAAGGCCAGGAATAAAGACATCCCATTAAACTCTTCCTCTAACTACTCTGGATCAGACAAATTTGATTATTTTTTCTTCTTGTGAAGCCAGGTAAATAAAAATCCTATACATCTCAACCTTAGCAGGCAGCTAGATGGTGCACTATAGGTCCATAAACTTCATCCGTCATTAGCAGGTATATTGTGGAAGGTCAGCAACTGCAAAACCACAGAGAATCAAAGATCAGCTAGGCTGCTCACTCTTCACATAGAATCATAGAATCATTTAGGTTGGAAAAGACCTTTAAGATCATCAAGTCCAACCATTAACCATACCCATGTCCTGAAGTGCCTTGTTTACATGCTTTTTGAATACCTCCAGCGATGACAACTCAACCACTTCTCTGGGCAGCATGTTCCAATGCCTAACAACCCTGTCAGTAAAGACATTTTTCCTAATGTCCAATCTAAACCTCCCTGCTGCAACTTCAGGCCATTTCCTCTTGTCCTATCACCAGCCACCTGACAGAAGAGACCAGCACCCACCTCACTACAACCTCCTTTCAGGTAGTTATAGAGAGCGATAAGGTCTCCCCTCAGGCTCCTTTTCTCCAGGCTAAACAACCCCAGTTCCCTCAGCTGCTCCTCAAAAGACTTGTGCTCCAGGCCCCTCACCAGCTTTGTTGCCCTTCTCTGGACACACTCCAGCACCTCAATGTCTTTCCTGTAGTGAGGGGCCCAAAGCTGAACACAGTACTCAAGGTGTGGCCTCACCAGTGCTGAGTGCAGGGGGACGATCGCTTCCCTGCTCCTGCTGGCCACACTGTTTCTGATACAGGCCAGGACGCCGTTGGCCTTCTTGGCCACCTGGGCACACTGCTGGCTCATATTTAGCCGACTGTCAACCAGCACCCCCAGGTCCTTTTCCACCAGGCAGCTTTCCAGCCACTCTTCCCCAAGCCTGTAGCATTGCCTGGGGTTGTTGTGACCAAAGTGCTAGCATATGGAAAGGGATGATTCTGGTCATATGAATAGACCCTTTGACAGCACCTTTCTCAACTTACTTTTTGGCAGCTACAGGATTCCCTGTGTTAGTAGCTTAATAAAGAGTCACTTTCTATCTGCAAAGCTGATCCTCATTGTTCTAGATAGCTCAGAATAGCCTCAAATATTTACTATTTAATTTTAGGCAACTTTACAATCTCCTGAAAAAAATACTAGCAGTCTCAAGAACAAAATCCACTGCAAGTTTAAATGCTGTTTCTATTACTAACTTGCTGTACAAATCTCAGCAAGTCATTTACTTTTCCTGGTTCCACAGTATCCTTTTAATTTCTCTATTGCGTAATGTCATCTTAATATTTCATATCTGAGGTCTTCAGATGAAGTGCTTCAGATGAAAGTCGAATATTTAAAATACTCTTATACCTACAGCCAAACCCAGGTTGAAAAGGCATATCTGTTTTTATGGCTTGCCTTCCAGACCAACAGGTGATTAAAGAGCAGTTGAGGGCTTCATTTTTACATTCTGCTTCACTTGAAGTTCAGTGGAGTCCTACAGCAACTCTATCTACAAAAGAAATGCTACAGGAATATACAAAAGCAAAATATGAATGTTTTACCTGAGGGCCACATGCTCTAGGGAAACCATCTACACTTCTAATTCCGCGAATGTCATTTGGCATACTTAACTATCTGTATGCACAGCCTTCCTATGTGACACTGGCATGAGTGAAACAGAGCCCACAGAGATCTCATTCTGGAACATTAGGGCTGCTAAGTAAGCACATATCTGAATCTGAAAACTGCACCTTCCACACAAGGTTTGTACACTGTGATTGACAACATGGTTCCAGAAAGGTATGTATGTTGACACATCCTTGGTTTTGAGGACAACATCCTTCACTTACAAGCAAAACACTGGCCAAAAGGATTACAATTGCAAAATAAATATTATGCTATTGCTTAATTGCAGAAAATAAAACATGATTTAGTTCTGAAGTTGGTGTGAATTTGTAAAAATAATTGCTGAGATAACCATTACATCTGCAAATAATTATTTACTACTTACTGTTACTTTTCTTCCCAGGTAGGATTCAGTGATTCTGACATTGCTTCCTGTTGTGTCTCTATTTATTACAGATAAGTGTGGCTGTGACTCATGTAGCTGACCACTGCACATGTCAAATGCAATTATATCACTTCCTTCTTTGGCAACAAAGCCACAGTTACAGGATGCTGGGTAGCGAAGACTTCCACAGTCCCACTGGCGAACATGAACTTCAAAATCTCGAGATGTACTCTTATAGAGAACAAATGTTCCTGTTTTAAAATTGTCATAGAGTCTGGAATCAAAAGAATAGCATGTGACTTCACTTTGGTTATAAAATATCTGTATCACCACATCAGCAACTTTATCTTAAAAGAGATTTCTGATATTTGGTGATCTTTGATACTGCAACTCATTTTCCCGCATCAGTAAAACTAAGCAGTAGAGCCCACAAACCAACACACCTTGTTCTGAACAAACACCATCATATCTTCCTCTGTGCGCTCTAAATTGAAAAAATTAAACCTGTTTCACAGCAGAAAAATAAGGAGTAAAAGAAGGAACATGAGTGGAGTATATGTAGGCAATGGTTGTGAATGGAAACATAACCATGAAGCCACTGCCATTCTTTGACCTTTTAACAGTGCTTATGACAGAGAACTGGAGGGTACTTCTCAACCTTTATGTTCCTATGGTAGTATACCCATGCAGAAAGAGCATTAAGATGCATAGCAGTGTGCATATGGGGGGCAGCTGCTGAAAACTGCTTAAGTACCCTTGACAAAATGATTTAGGAATTCACATACTTTTAAAAAGGTCTGCTTTATTAAGATGAAGATGGGGAGTGCTTATTCCCAGAGATTTGAAAATTAAGATGAAAAACATAAATAGCAACTTCCTTTTTTTTTTCCTTAGCGTTAGCCATCTGTTCCCTGAAGCAAGGTTAAAATAGCTAATTTAATGATTCAGTAGGGGGGGGAGCAGAGAAAAGAAAAGAAAGAAAAAACCCAAAGTTTTGCTGCAAGTTTAACAGCCTCTTGGCTATAAGTGGCATTTGACAGTTAATTGCAGAATCTGTTTTGCTTTGTGTATAATGGGCCAGCAGACAAACTGCAGATGGCTACCCTACTGGGACTGCACAGGATTACGCATGATTCAGTAAGGACAGTTCCTTTTCTATTTGTTTCCTCAGTTTGTAAAATAAAGTAGCAACAGACTTTATCCTTAAAAAGAAAGTTCTTTCCCCGAAGCATCATGCTTCCAGCCAGACCATATCACAGTAAATCACTGCTTCCTAAGAAAGCTTGATCACAATGTATTGATGGTTAAAATGCCCAGTGAAGCCATACCTATAATTTCCACTGAAGGAGAAACTCCAAGCTCAGGATAACCCCAGTGACTTTATTATTATTATTACTAGTCACAGTGCTATCAGAGAAACAACTTCAAGTTGTCTTTTCCTTTCTGTTATGAAGTTCACAAGAAGAGTGGGGTTGTGGGCTGAACATCCATATTTGGAGGCAACATATCCTCGTTCTCACCCTGCCACTTAAAGAAATGTGCTTCTGCTGACCAGAGAATATAAAAGTCCCAGGAGTGGAACTTGTGTTTGTTTTGACACCTTCCATGAATTAGAAACACTTTGAAACACAGAGGCATACCAAGAACGTGCCAGCTGTGGCCAAGGAAGCTGAGCTGTCTTCACTTTAGAAAGAAGGTTAGTGATACGTAAGTGGCAGCAGTGAATAAGTCACTTTCAATGCCATTAATGAACTCAGCACAATGTTACACAGACAGCAGATAGCTTCTAGGAACTTGATCCTCACAAGGATTCAGATACTGACACAGAAACAGGGCAACTATGCTGTAGATTGGAAACACCTCTGCATTAAAAGATTTTGCCTAAACAATCATTTTATCATTGTTCATATTTAATAACATTTCTATCTTTCATAGTCAACAGACTGTATAGCAACCACTCCTCTCTTGGCATACTCTTCTAAAAAGGAAAATAGTCCATTTGCTCCACTTTTGCCACAACCCCAAAACTTGCATTTATAAATACAAATATTACAAACATCATCATGACAGGCAAGCTTTTACTAACTAAAGCACGTTTATCCTTATTGTCCAAGAAAGAATGTAAAATACCGAGTGCAGTTATAGAAAACTACAGCTAACTGGTATCACCAGCACAGATTTAAAAACACCCATAGAAAATTCCAACACACTTAATTTTAAGAGCAGGAATCCATTGATTACCTTCCATCAAACGTAATTATATGGGGGTCAGTAAATGAGTAGCAGTAGGCAGTGGGTAGATCCTTTACTGTAATCTTCAAAACAAAGAAGCACATACTGAGCCATGTCAGATTAGGAAATAAACACTCAGATGCATTATTTATCTTATGATACTAGTTTACATTCTAATAAATATATTATATTATACTTTTAATCAATCTGAGTAGTTATATCAGTATTAAAATGTAAAAAAAAGAATTCAAAATGAAAACACAGCATTTCAATGAAAATAAAACAATAGAAAATTGACCCCTTAAAAATCTTGGGTGTGAGTCAGCAAGTCACAACTGAAACAGAAACTTCATTAACATCAGCCACATTTCTGGCCGGTTTACAGAGCTTAACATGAAGATTTTCAACCTGTGTGCTCTCTGGAACATAGCCATTCCACAGGAAATTCTCACTGGATATAGGTTCGACTGCAATTCTGGTAATCCTGTCTCCATCCTGCATAAAGTCTGTCACAGCAGTGAAATAAATTACAGCTTGACTACAGATCCCGTTATTGCAGGGTTTCTGGAGAAGATCCACATGACAAGAAGAAAGAGCCAAGTTTAAACCTAACTGCTCTTTACCTGTTTTAATGAAAACACATCATTAGTGAGTTTTCCTCTAAATAAGTCACATTTTGTATACTACTGTTAAGAAAGATACTAAATGATTTACAAACGTTTCCATAAATTATAATAATTATGCATTTTTCTTGGGTTTGGTCATGCAAACCCCCCTCTCTATATCTTCATACACACCCAAGATAATGGTTTTGAATTTTCCAGTTTGATAGACAAATGGAAATCATTATAGGCTTGCTAATGTGACATAAAAATGGTTGTCTGCACAGGCAAGGCTCCTCCTGGGGTTCACAGGACTTGTGCTTGAGAAAGTACTACAGAAAACAGTAAGAATAGTAAAAAAATGAGGACTTCACGACTGTATATATAATACTTGCAACACAACAGGTCAACAAAATGAACTGAATTATAAACTTTGTAGGTATTATGGTATTGTGTCTATTCAAGTTAAAGAATATGGCTTTGATATCCATAGCTGCCAAAAACACGTGCTAACTTCAACAAGTAATGGATTATGGTGGACACATTCTTCCATACTTTTCAGCAGCAGTATATACAGCCTGTGAATATTTTGTTTTAACATTTTAGAAAGTATTTTGCAATGTAACAGCTTCTCCAAGAAGGAGACCAGTGGGAGTATTTAGAGAAACACATTAAACATACAAAATGCAACAAAGATCAGGATAATACTTACCTTCATCAACAGTATTTAATGTTAGTGAGATTTTGCAGTCATTTTCAAGCTGGCTAAACTCAGGACAAGGAACAGGAATGCTACTTTCTATTGTCAGTCTGTGTTCCTTCCCATCTTCTGATATATCATATGTTTCTGTATGTATCTAGCACAGAAGAAATTGTACTTAAAATGGAAGCTTTGAAAGTACACTACAGCACTGCTTACTAACCAGCTACGAGTACAACATAAAAAGCTAAAGAGATGGAATGACACGGTGCATGGCCTGCTGCACTTGATCAGGCTTATTTAGATAGTCTGAAGAGCAGCAGCATACTGGGGAGAAGATGAGAACACAGCAGCAAGTCTTGAAGAGGTGGGAATAAGGGGCAAGGATAAAGTAAAGGTAAAAGTAAAGGGTAGCTAGAAAGGTAAGGAATTAGCAAGCCACATTAACACCAAAAAAATGTATTCTCTGGGTAACTTCTGGAAGCTAAAATAGCAACAGTTTGATATATTGTCTGGGGGAGGGGAGGCGAAAGCTATCTACAGGCAACAATGTCCCAAAAGAATTTGGAAGCCCCATATTTCTCCTGGGATTCCTCTCTGTAAAATTCCAACACAGCTCACCATAGATGCATAATCAAAAATGCAACGAGACACCAGTAACAGAGGCCTACAACTGAGCGCTGTACATTGGGTGAAGTCCTGAACACAGCCTCACAGGAAAACAAAAATAATGCATTCACACTTCGCAGTGTGCACTACAGACTTGCACTTCCATGAGATAAATCTGTGCCCTGATCCTGCAAAAACATAAGCTCCGACTTAACTTTATGAAGGGCAAATCTGTATGTCACCAGGACTATTCCCAACATGTAATGACATGCAGTATGTCTTTCTGGGATTGGGATTCCATTCCCGGCCAGCAAATGGGTCCCTATAGCTACATCCACAGTAGGAATTAAAACAAGTTTGGAGCTTGGCCTCTGACCAAGTGGCTCGTGTCCCAGTTTCCCTCTCTAAGCCCAGACCAGGTTGGCCTCACCCTTCCCTTACCCCCATGGCTGGCTGGGAAGAGGCCCTGACCTGGGCTATCCCATGAGCCATGTGCTGGGAGAGCCCACAGGCATAGGCCAAAATCATGCCAGAAAAGGCAGCAGCAGTTAAACATAATGGACAACAGTGTGCCAGGGCTCAGGTGTGAGCTGTGGCCCTCCTAGTTTACAAATACAGTGTTAGAGTTGACTCTAGCTGCTGGAAATCAAGGCTTTCACTACATATATGAGTTGCCAATTCAGCCTTCCTGCACCATGAGTACATGGGCAGCATAGAAACAACTTTGACTCTTCCGCTTTTTGACAAATTTAAGTTCACTACAGCCAACAACAGGCTCTATTAATTCACAATTAATACATTTTGAGTGCATTCTATTCAGAGGACTGACTGCTGTAGGAATACTCAGAAAGATTCCTACTACAATAAAGTAAAACATTATTTTCTTTCAAAATTACCTTAATGCCAGCAAAAAATTCCTTGCTCTCAACAGAAGAGCTTTGTATATCCGGCTTCTCCATGAAAAAAGCAGAACTGCTACAGTAGACCTGTAGGTCAAAACCAGCATAACAGAATACATTTTTGGTATGAAGTGGTCACATGAAGACAAAACCCAGCCATCATGGGTCAGTTTGATGGATTCATCATGCCCAGTCTTCTGTTTGCACCAGAAGTTACCAATTGCCAGTGGTGCTACTTAAGAAAAACATAGAAACAGGTCGAGCATCCTAAGACCTTCTTCTGGCATACTCCACCAGTGGTGCAGGCTTCTTGAACTAAAGGCCACATACAAACGAGTATGTTTAACAAGCACCTAAGTCTTCACGGATTTAACAAATCCCTTCTGGAGCCCATCTTGTAGAAATGCATTCTATACTTCATTACATGTTGTTTACTACTTTTTGTCCGTTTCACATTTTTTGCCTTTTAATTTTGTGGAGTGCCCATTAGATGTTAGATTATGCAAAACAACCATCCCCTCCTCCTCTTCTTCCTATACTTTTTTCCTGGTGTTATGGGCCTGGACAATCTTTCTGAAGCTGAAGAATTTACTGTGATTTCCCTCCACTGAACCAGTTCCATGCTACTAGACACCATGGTTTTGCATTTTTTCTTTTATTTTGCTGTATCCCTTTTTAGATGTGTTGACCACACATGCAGTATTTCAGATCCTGAGAAAACTAACAATTCATAGCAGCAGCAGGTAGTTTGAGACTGTGCCTTTCCTTTTGACTGTCACTGAGCTGACACTGTCAGGCAACTATTCACAAAGTCCCCACAGGATTTTTGAGGATTAGCAATTGCTACTGTTGTCCAAGCAGCCTGGCTTTGGCTTGAACACACATACCAACCACGTGCTTTCTGGGTTTTTATTTTGGCCAAGAAAAAATTAACCCGTATTTTGGTATATAAAGATAGAAAGCTTATTGACTTTCCAATGCTTAAGCTTCTCAAAGTTACCATGAGAGCCTAGGTCTTGATGCTGCTACCACAGAAGGTAATGCAGGTACTCCCACTGCTTTTGATGGCAGAGATTAAACCATTTAAATCCGATCCTAGAGACAAAACCATCAAACAGCAGCTCATTATTGATTCAGAGAAAAGAAATCTGGCTAATGAATCGACAACACAGCTTCTCACAATCTGTGGCTCTTACAGCCTTTTGCTTAGATGCAGTTGCATCCAAAAATCCTCTTAATTTACAGTATCAGAATCACAGTACAGAGTGAAGAAGATGCAACTTGAATAAACATTTATCTCCTGGAGGCACACTATACTGTCCTGAGACAGACAGTCTCAAAACCTTAACAGCAGTGAATTACTGATATATTCTGTGGTATTTCCACATTCATATGGCACTGTTAGTGTAAACAACAACAAGAGGCAGTATTCTTCTGCCAAGAAAAATTATACAGCAACGTGCTGGAACTCTGTCTCTAACAACTGTTTATGTCTATTGAGCCATATTTACAAAGATATGAAGAGATTATGTTTTAACATACTCTGTCTCCCAGTCTGACGTTTATCCCGTCTAGTTCTAGAAGTGAGAAGGTATGAACTGCAGTTTCATGTTTCAGTTCTTCTTTGATACCTTCAGGAGAAAGTCTTGACCAAGTTACAATGAATCCGACAGAGCTGTTTGCAAAAGGAACGCCAAAGGTACACCTTAGGTAAATGCTGCCTTCAATCAGCTCTGCTACAACTTCAGGAATGGCTGGTAGTGGTGGTGACACAGATGGAGATGATGAAGAAGCCAGGTTACCTAGTCAAACAGAAGTGTGGTTTGTGCTTTTTATTCTGTGCAAAACCAGTAACAGATTAAATGACATTTACATGTATTTTGCCAATTAATACACCAGTAATATTTTTTTCATATGTGGAAACATTACATAATTGCTTAGAGAATCACAGAAAATGTGTATGTTCCTTTTATGAATTATTAAAAGGAGAAAAAATTCTTTATCAGCCTTTGATTATATTGTAGCCTATAGGAAGGTGCTGAAGAAGCAGGGGGAGGAGGGGAACAAAAACAAGGGAATAAAATACAATTAATTATTTTACCAGACAGGAGCAAGCAACATGCAAGGGAATTTGCCTGACATTAATATTTTCTCAACTTATGAAGAAAGGGGAAAAAAAAAAAAAAAAAAAAAAAAAAAAAAAAAAAAAAAGAAAAAAGGAACAGAATAAGCAACAGTATGATTTGTAGATTCATCTTATATTCGACTCCCAAAGAATCAAAGTAATCTATAAACCAGCATTATTAAAATTACTTTTTAACATCTTGGTACTTATTCTGAACATTATGCCCAGAAAGTACTTTTGTAAGCTAAGGTCTGAAATCACCTCCAAACTGCTCATTTTGCAACAGACCGAGCAATACTATTGATAACATAAACATGTTTTCATTCAAGACAAAATATGACTAAATGTTGACATTATTGGGTCATAGATGCACAGAAGATCTTGAAAATCAAAACAAAATACTCACTGCTACAGATGCCTTGAATTTCCATTCCCTCAGGATCACAGGTCTGTGGCTTTGCGTCTGAAAGAACTACAAGTTGTTCTTAAATTGTATATTCACACACATATAGAGTACATACACCAATGCTTTTAAATTACTGCCCTATGTTAAAAATAGCACCAAATACCACAAGACACTAATGGAAGTGTAAATTAGCAGAACAGAAGCTATCTTGCAATCCGATCCATATGCAATTATGGTAGCAGTCAGTACAAAGCCTTGTGTTGGAAATCACAAGTAGATTGGCTATACCTAGGAGGAAGGATACAGAACATTCTACCACTTCTGTATCTTTTATTGCAGATGCACCCAGCCAATACTTACAGGTGTTGTTAGTGAATAAAAAGGAATTAAGCTATCCTCTCGAATATATGTTTTGTCTCCTCAAATCCACATCTGAATGCTTATTCATTAACTGTAACGCTGGACAGTCAAATTCAGTGTAGATTTCCTACAGGGGCCTAAGAAAATGTGCTTGCGCACTGCTATTGTTTGGTACTTTGAATACTACTAAAA
>VYZV01037509.1:0-53585 GCA_013401275.1 Pandion haliaetus | reverse complement strand
GAGCGTGGGGGCGAGGTGGGGGCGGAGGCAGATCCGGATGAGCCGGGGCACTCAGCCGAAGGCTGCTGCACCCACATCCCAAACCGGGTGGGCACCCCAGACAGACACCCACGTGTGCCCAGGGTGGGCGCAATGGCCACCATCCTATTGTAGGGTGCTGGGGGACGCAGAGGGGACCCCTGGCTGCGACCCCCACCATGCTGTCCCCACCGGCTGTACTGCCTCGCCGTCACCCCGGCCAGTCCTGCCAGCAGCGTGGGTCCAGGATGTTCTTCACGGCCCAGCCCTGCCATGGCGTCCTGTGGCCACGGTGGTGCTAGGAGCAGCGGCCCCCAGCTCTCCCCAGTCTGTCCCAGCCTCTCCCCACAGCCGCAGGGGCCGGTGAAACCAGGGAAAGGCATTTCCTTCCCTACCCTTCCCACCCACACCCTGAGCGGCACTCACGGAGCAAGGAGGGTGAGGGAAGGTAAGGCCGGATGCCACGGTGATGGCCCAGGAGCCCAGGGGATGCACCACGCACCAGGTTTCAGGGTGTCCAAGTCCCTTGGGCACCCCATGCTGCAAAGGGCCACACTGGGGGCTCGCTCGTGGTCCCAGCTCGGGGCAGGGAGGGGTCCAGCCTTTGGCAGCCCTGGGTTCCCCAGCACAGCACAGGGTGCAAAGCCACCGGCTGCACCGGTGGGTCTCTGCCACTGTCCTCTCCCGAGCACATGGGGGTTGCTGTCCCCAGCTCTGCCACAGCAGAGCTCACAGCTCTGCCCGCTGTGAGCTGACACCCCACCTGCCCTTGCTTCAGGGTGCCGATGGCTCCCAGGCTCCACGGTGAGGGCTCTGTCCCCCACGTGAGCGCCTGGGGTGTCTCCAGGGTGGGCGAGCCAACCCCCAGCTCTGCGGTGAGGATGGAGGATCAGGGGGACCCTGTCACCCCCCTGGAGCAGGGACGCACCAAGCGCTGGTGGCAGTGGGAGAAGGACAGCGCTGGGAATGAGGCGTATGGCAGACACTACCCTAACAGCACCAAATCAGCTACCGAGGGCTTTGCCGACTGCGACCTGTCCCCACCACCATCCCCATTCCTGTGCTGTGCTGGCCCCCAGGCCGAGCAGCATTGGGGAGTGGAGCCGGCTGGATGATCAGCCTGGCCAAAATGAAAGGAGCCAAATGGTTTTGGCTCATCAGTTCCTGAACTGGTTTACCCACCAGACAGACGGATGGACGCTGGGGCTGGCCCGAGGGAGACAGCAGGAATGTGCCGTTGGGCTTTGGGCAGGATCAGGCCCTGCAGCGCTGGCACAGGTTGATGCTGGGTTTTATGGGGCTGTGGCCGCAGAGGAGGAGGGGGCCGATACAGACACTGTGAGGAGCAGCATCCACGGGGAAAGGTTTTCCTTAGCACCTTCTCCAATATCATCGTTTCTCTGCCAAACCCCGATCGTTGGGGATTAAACTTCCTTCTCTGTGCACAGAGAGCCTCAGCGGGGACAGGGAAAGCACCCCACGCTCATTACACTGCTGCTTGCTCTGCAGAGCACAAAAAGGGTTTAAAAAGCTGACGGTGGCCTCGAGGGCACAGTGTGGGCTGTCGTGGGAGCTTTCTCTTCCAGCCATCGTGGATGCACTGGTAACAGCCCTGGGGATGCGCTCAGCAGGCAGCTGAAGCAAGTCTTGCACAAGCAGCTACTGGGGCTTGGCCCAAAGGTCCCCCACACTTGGCATCCTCCCCTGCAATGGCCAGGGAAGGGTGCAAGAGCAGACACGAGGTGCAGCGGCATCTCCACAGAGCGCTGCCGGCTGGGGACGCGCGAGCAGGGCTCTCTGGCCCAGCAGCAGCATCGGCAGTGGTCTGGGATGGAGCTTCCCTCCCTGGAAGTGTCCAGTTGCTCCTGGAGCTCTGGCAAACCCATGGCACCGGTGATGCCCCGAAGGAAGCGGTTTCACACGCTTCCCACATGGCACACCAAGAGCTCGCTCCTGCCCCGCACCAAGCGGCCAGTTTAATTCAATGCCCCCTGGTTCCTGCACCAGCAGAAACCACGAAGGGGTCACCCCATGCCCCAGCACGCAAGACTGACCACGGTCTGCAGCATTGTCCTTCAGCTGGATGCTCTATTTGATTTGCCTGGTTTGACTGCGGCAGCGTCCCCAGAGCTGGCCTAGCGCGCGCTGGTACGCTCCGTGCCGAGACCCGCTTCCCCAGCAGTGCCTGTCTCCTCTTGCCCTCCTGCTCCCTTCTCTAAAGCCTGAAATAGCGAGTGCGATTTGGTCAGATTTGGGAATTTTTTTGCACTTTACCAAGTTATTCCAAAGAGCAGGTGGGTAAGAGGACAAGCGGCTGGGGGGCAGAGCAGATGAAGGAAGGGGCTGGCATGGGTCACCCGTGCAGCAGCACGCCCCATTTCTGATCATTTATTCCAGACAGGGGCTGCTGGGCTCCAGCCAGGTGAGAATAAGCCATTCCTGTTTCCTTGCAGTAGTCACTTCTGCATTGAGCAAGACTGCTCCCAAAGCAACCACTGCACACGCTGCAGGGTGTGAGACAAATGCCTGCAGCGTCCGGGAAGAAATTCCACCTACCTGTGCAGGGTTGCACAAACAGCCACGGCAAATGCTTTTCCGCCTCCCTCTGAAGCGCCAGCCGCCCTCCACCTCGGAGGTATTCAGATACTATGGAGATAGACTGTAATGAACTGTAATAACACACAAGTACCACGATCTGTCAGTCCGTCACCTTTAAATAACAAGTCTCCTTTCCCTTCCAACCTACACGCACACTCAAGCATGGAAATGAAAATACTTCCGAGCTGAATGGCTGTCACGTAGGAAGGCAGAGGGCGGGAGCCCTCTCCCCGCAGCTCCCAGCAGAGAGCACCCTTGCCCGAGGGCCGGCGTGGCGCCGGGCAGGACCCCAGCACGCCTGCCTGCTTGCTGGGGGCCCAGACGCTGCCCGGGGCCTCGCCAAACTGCAGGACGTGGGGTTTGGTTCACCGGCAGCTCAGACACCGCCCGGCTTCGTTTTCGCAAGCGGTACATCACGACCCGTGGCCAGTTCCCAGGCCAGCGTGCCATCGCGGTGCCATCACATCATCCCTGCACAAAGGCAGCTGCTGCGAGAGCCAGGGTCAGGATCCCAGCAGCAGTTGGTGAGCCCCCCAGTTACTGCAGGCCTCTGCTGCCACTGGGCACAGGTATCCTGAGCGGGAACCCCGCTTTGGGGTGCAGGGAGAGGGCCATGGGGTGCCCAGCCGTAGGGCGAAACACTGACCACCATACTGGGAGGAAGAGCTGATGGGGGCTCCCCACGGAGGGAGAACTAGCACAGCAACACCAAGTTCAATCAGAACAGCACTTAAAAAAATAATTTTAATGTTTTAATGTTTAAGATAAACCATCTGTTTATTCCACAGCAGGATCCCACAGCCTGAGTTAGCATAAAGGTTGGGAGCAGGAACAGCACGTGGCCCCGCTCAGCAGGCAAGCGTGGGAGGAAGGGATCAGCGTGAGGTGGTGGGTTACTCCAGCGGGCTCGTCCCTCACCACACATTTGCCCAAAACCAAAGCTCAGGTGGAAGCCTGCTCAGGAGAGGCAAAGGCTGCATGCTCAGGGTGTGCACACAACCGCACAGCAGCATCCCTGGGACGGGAGCACCCAGCAGGCACAGCCCCAAACAGACAGATTGATCCGGTACATTCTCCAGCTGAAGCTCCGCAAGGAGAAAAGGCACAATCCTTTTGTCTCTGTGAATCCACCACCCTCCCAAAACCCCTTTTCCCCTAGAAACTGCTGCCTCCCCAGCTTGGGAGCCTCACCAATCAAGCACATCAGCAGCAAATCTCAAATTATTCATTGATTCCCTCTGTAGAGTCTGGAGAAAACAGCCAAAAGGAGTTGCACGGAACAAGCGTCCTCCTTGTGTTTTCCCAGTAAGGAAGCAAAAGCTTTCCAAAATGCCCTCAGATGCCACCATCCATGGAAACACCGTGTGGATCCCAAACTCAAAAGGCAGATACCTTTCCCAGTCACCAGGACATGTCACTGACAAGGCAGGGACAGGCAAGTTAAAGTGCATTGTATCACCCGGTCAGAGCAGGAGATGGAGACACTTTAAGAGTAATGGTACTAAAACTGCGGAAGAAAATAATTAATCCTAGTGACCTCAGGCGCACGGCTGGGCTTCCCACACCAGCCGCAGATACTGACCAGTGAGTAGGAAGCTGTTTAGGAAGTAATCCTGAAAAATGTAGTTTCATTCTTTTGCTTTATGGGGTAAACAAGACATTCAAAATAAGGACCCTGTTGCTTCCAAAAGTAACTCTGAGCACAGTCCCATGGACTATTTGCTCTTTGAGCGCAGTTTACAGTTCGCCTTTAGAGCTCACTTGCTTGTAAATTATTTCTGCCTTAACTGTGCAAAAACAACTATTTTGCTCACTTCGAGCCCCTGTAGGGAGGCACCTGCAAAGACACTACGTAGCTAGAGCAAGTTTGGCTCTGCCAGGCGAGCCGTTTCCAAAGGAGCTTTTTAACACCTCCTCATCCCAACAGAGACTAGCCAATATTCACGCACCCTTCTGCAGGAGAGAGCAATTTTTCTGGTCTGCCATCCATCGCCAGCAATGGACACAGGGAGTTTGGTCAATCAGTCTGAAAGCAACCTGGGAAGTGTAGGAATACTGGAAGCACTTGTAAACGTCACTGCAGCGCACTGCAGGACATCCAGCTTCAGCTCCCTGTGGCATCTCCTCCAGACACTGTGGAGCAGAGCTAATTCAACATGGCTTGGGAATTAAGTATTAAATGCAGTTCACAGGCGCCCTGCTGTCAGGACAGCTCAGAAGGTGCTCTCGAGCAGGCAGTGGCATCCACAGCCCGTGGGGCAAACCTCCTGGGTGCGAAACCACTCCATCATATGGCTGGTGTGGCCTCCGTGTCCGCATGTCAGGCAGAAATTAGAGGAGCCTCGCACTGCCACGTGACAGATAGCGCACTGGAAAGTGAAGCCCTTGCAGATGGCACACTGGGTGCCGCGCACCTCGCTGCGGCAGTGACTGCAGTACACGCCGAACTCTGGCGGGAGGAAAGAAATGGAGAGTAAGACAATTAGTGCTGGCAGAATCGTGGACTAAGAAGCCCTGCATACAGCCCCCCGTTTGAGAGACAAGTCCCCTGAACCCACTGCCCAAGAGATCTGCCACAAATCTCCTTCAGGGTGGGAGAATGGTGTCTTTTAGAGGTCTGTTTGGTCTCCATATGGGAGCAAAGAAACAGGCAATCGGTGTGCTGGGGCACAGAGTGGCCCACCAATTCCCCTGATGGCTAAACAGCTGTCAGCTGGGAATGCGTGTCTGATTTCTAGCTTGGGACATGCTGACATATATTGCGGAGAAGAAGGCTTCCCACTGGTCTCATCTCCATGAAGTGTAACTACGAGCAAACAAGAACAGCCTTTGTTTCTCATCACGGAGAGAGCACAGAGCGCACTAGATGCGTGCTGTAGCAGTGCCATGACCGTTAGCCATGGAGGGGCAATGGGCAGTAGTTGAAGTCACCGATTTTCACTTTAGTTACTCCCCAGGAGGAGTCCCAGGTGACAAGGCAAGACAACTGCTGCTTCTCTGGCATCTCTCACCTGCTGCTCTCCTCTCAGGTTAAGTGCATCTTTTCCCAGAGGCCTAGGAAGAACACATTTTGGCAGCTGTCCTTAAGCAGCAGTTCTGGGCACCTATGCTGCTGAAAATATTTTGGGAGAAACGCTCTGTTTGCCTATTTCTTGGCTAGCTCACCCACAGTTAGAGATCTTGCAATTTTACACGTGCACTGTAAGGACAATTCAGCCCAGAAGCAGGGATTAGGACAGTGCATGTCTGGGCTCTTATTCAGAGGAAGTAAAGAATAGCCATCAGCATAAATAGCTGAACATTGCTTGGGTCATAGTATGTACATTCCCAGCTTCACTGGAGAGGTGTCACAGTCTACAAAGCCCTTGAACCAACATCTGCAAGCCTCATCTCCACCCAGAGCTATGAAGAAGCCAAAACCATTTGCTGGCAGAGCTAACCTCTGGGCAGATCGATGGATGCTTTTCATCCTGCCTGCTGACCATATGTTCCTAAGCTCCCGAGGCAGAGCCATGAGTGCCTGGGCAGACTGAAGCAGGAACTCACCAATTCCTTTGTGGGGATCAGGAGGACAAGAGACAAACTTCAGAACCTCTGCCCGCTTTTCTCGCAGGCCCCAGCGATAAAGGATTTCTCCATAGCACTTCTTAAAGTCATCAAATTGCTGAGTGTTGGCAGGATCCAAGAGCCTAGAGGAACAAACAGGGTTGTCATCCACCTGATTGACTCTCAGAGACTCTGGTTGCGATCCTCTTCCCAGTGATGGCTATGCAACCAGCTCACATCGCTAGAAGAGCGGCAGATTACTTCCCATATGTTGCTGAAACATTGCTGAACACTAAACTGGTCTGGCCGTTACTTGTTCTACACCCAAGGGTGTGGACTCAATGGGTGGACTGCCCCTGCGGGGTCCCCACCACGGCCACCTATAGATGTATCATATGCAATCCCAGCAGAGTTGACCTGCAGTATGAAGCTTCTCCAAATGACCATCTGAATGAAAAGGTCTAGGAGTAGGCATGCTGCTTCCCTTCTAGTTTTCACAACACCAACAGAGACCTGGCTATAGAGTTCCAGCTGACCTGGGCACAGAGTAATGCATCCCTGAATACCCCCGAGGCACGCTATAACCCACCTTTTGTTTTTCTCATGTTGGTCTTTCTCACGCTCCCGATGATCGGGATACATTAGGTTTCCATAGCGGAAGTCATCTGGAGAAGACTCGCACCAGGGAGTGGAGGCCTGCTCTGTGTCTTTGTTTGCTGCAAGCATCAAAAGGTCATAAGCATACCTCAGAAAGCACAGCACTCACGAGCACAACCTCGTCAAAACCGGGGAAGGAGACACGGAAGACCACACATTCACACACCCCGGTTTTCTCTCTAAGACACGGTCTCATCACCTTCTGCATTCCTACAAACACTGCCCTGCCTCAGAAAACTAAGTGCCAACCTCTACTTGCCAAGTGCTTCTACTGCACTTCTGGTGACAGGATGGGAATGGGGATTATCAGGCAGAGAAATCTAATATGGAGGAATCCCTTTTGCCTTCCATTTTAGACAAAAAATAACTAGGCAATCAATCCCACGGAGTTTGCTTGGGAACGTTAATCCAACAGGTCTGTGCTCCTCTTTCCTAGACAGGGAGGACTCTCGTCACCAGGGCTGCTGTTACGTAAAGGGGCCTCTGTATGTAAGGTATTGCCCTGGGGGCAGGGAGAAGAGTGCTAATAACCAATACCAGACAACATCAGCTCCGTTAACCCCCAATTCTCCACTCTTCCCCATGTCACAGATGCCTTGATATCACACTGAAAAGTTACAGCTTTGGCGCTAATAGGGCTGATGCTGCCCGAGGCCACGTATATCACTAGCAATCAGCCAACAGCTTTAACTGTGACACTGGAGCCCTTTAGAGTGACTTGTCTTTGACAGCTTCACAGCTCAGTAGAAAATGCCCTTGGGCCTGCAGGTACTCAAGGCACCAAGAACCCAGCCTTCCCAACCCCTGCTGTTTTTTCCAGTGACAGGAGAAAGCACAGCATTGCCTTCTCCCCCTGAACTCTGTGGAATTAGCTGGCTGATGACATTGTGAGGCCACTCTCGATAACTGTTGAGTGATCATGGTGACTGGGAGAGGTACCTGAGGACTGAAGGAAAGCAAATGTCACTCCTGCCTTCAAAAAGGACAAGAGGGAGGACCCAGGAAACTGCAGGCCAGTCAGCCCAACCTCGATCCCTGGGAAGGTGATGGAGCAGCTAATCCTGGGAACCATGTCCAGGCACAGGAAGGACAAGGAAATTACCAGGAGCACTCGGCATGGATAACAGTCTCAAACTGTGCAAAGCACTAGGGCTAGTGGAAAGCCTATGGCACCAGGCAGCATCGAGGCAGTCACCCCCAGTGCTTGCTATAGCCAGGCTGGAAGCAAACCAGTACAAAGTGGTCTGTCTCTACTTTTCACCATGTGGAATACGCAGCAGTGTGAGCTCTTGGCTCTGGGTTAACCTGTGATCCAGACGCCTAGCTTGGTACGTCTAGGGTGTTTGTATCAATTTCTCCAAAGCCCAGTCGGACAGCATGCTACAGAAGTCAGAAGGGGCAGGACTGTGGGAGCATTGACACGGTTACTGCAAACCCTGCTCACTTCCAGCCATGGAGTCACATCACGTTGGCCAAACCTTGGAAAGCCACTCTGGCAGCAATCACAGCCAGTACTAACTCCCTTCTTTTCCCACCGTAGGAACCATCTAAAACCTAGGCCAGAAGAGAGGCAGATTCCTCTATTTACTCCCCAGGTCTCAGTACCTATGCTCCAGCCTCCAGTGCCAAGTCCAGGATCTGACATGCTTGAACAGGAGCCAGAGGAAGTAAAGCTGGGCTGTTGAGGGGGAAAGGAGAGGAAACCATGTCATCTACCTGAGATATGTTCAAAGATATCCAAGACAAATGGGAAAGAAATGGTGGTCATACGTATCGGCTGTGGGAGGCCAGGTTGGAGGCACGCTGAGGAAAGGGGCCGTAAGAGTTTGGGCACCCCTGTAGCCTGGATTGGGCTTCAAACACACTGCACAGCATGGCCAGGGTCTGCACATCGTGGAGCTGCGAGTAGTGAGCCAGCCTGGGAAATGAAAAAGAGACAGTATGAGATTGGGCAGAATTCAGTGGCAAAAGCATGAAGACTCCAGGGCAACTAATTTCGAGCCTGTTGCATAAAACGACTTGGGTCACATGACTGCCCACAGGAGGCATGTGTGCTCTGCAGGACTGGGTTGTCTTTTCCGTCATACCTTTGAGGAGCCAAGTCCTCCTTCTGAAAACATTTGTGGCCTAACAGGTGGGGGAATCCAGCAGTACTTGTGGCCTGATTATCCCAAGTTTGTGCAGCTTCAGGAACAATGCCCACAGAACTGATTTTAACTGGATATAAAGCTGGAGCCATTAAACTCACCCCCAGCCACAATGTCTTTTTGACAAAACCCTCTACACGCAAGCATCCTGCATCTAGATCACAAGGCAAAACCCCACCACACGTCTTCTGGATGGCTGTGAAGTTTCAGGATTTCTCTGAAGACTCAGAGCGATGAAGAACTACCTGTGCTCCCCTCCTACCACTGCCATACAGCAGGAAAGAGCTAGGTCAAGCAACAATATACAAAATACACCACACAAATCCTGTGCTTCCAAATAGGGTGTATTGACAGATAATATCAATTACTAATTATGTCCTCTCCTGAACAGATTCACTGGCAGGAACACATTTGCAGCTAACACTTGGCTTTGAGACCAGTGGAATGATTTCCCAGTAATGCTATATGGCAACAGTGAATCTGAAGGTGAAAAAAGCAGCTGCACCAACATGCTTATTTAGGAGGTGGGGAGCAGAAAACCAAAATCTCCAAGTCAGGCATTACGGGCATGCTGGAAAGCAGAGCTCCACCTGCACCTGGCCTATTGCTCAATGTTAGCCAAGGAAGACCTGGGTGCTAGATGGGAGGCTAAATGCTGCCTCCTGTATGTCATGAACACACCTGCAGCTTCCCTTCTTGATGCATCTCAGTCTTGAGAGGGGAAAAAAATACACACTACTCCAAATCTGAAATGATGCCTTACAGTGTACATAGTTAAGGAGGGCTCTGCTTCAGCAACCATTCCCCAACCCCTCCCTGGCATTCAGACACCTACAAGGACTCCAGTAATTGACGTCCAAATGGATGTTGTGCCCAAGGTATCTCCAAATCTGGGTCAGACTTCGGTCCAAGACAGAGATCAGTGGCTACCATGGCCAGTGACCAAACCTGGCAGACAGGAAGGAAAAGCATCAAAGCTACAATTAGGAATAACCACACTCCTGGGGCATAGGTGTGCACAAAGTCACTCACAGACAGATAATAATGGAGCTTAGGTTTTTTTTTTTTCTGGCAGCAGGGAGCAGTTTCAGCCTCCATGTCACAAATTTATATATAGAGTAACACAAAACCGAAGCTTTCCCTGTCTCGCTTTGAGTTTGGGTTAAACTTTGAAGAAGAATTCTCTAGTCTAACAGACCTGTCAGGGTAGCTTAACAGACCTATTAGTGCATTTTATAGTCATAAATCTCAAAAGTGTTTAGATTTGATACAGTTCTTGGGTTCAGAGATCTCTGGTGGCAGAAAACTTACTGGTGAATTTATCTGCATGAAAAGTATCTTTTGATTACTCGTGAGTGTTATTGAACACCTCTGTTCTCCTAGCACAGCCCGGCACAGACGGAAGTACAGTTTGCCATTTCTACTCCAACAGTTTAACTGTTAAATTTCACATGAAATTTCTCCTTCATTTATGATCCTCTACTCTGAAAACGGTTCCATCTTTTCAGTCTCTATATCACTGATCTAGGACTGTTTTTTCTGCTGTGCCTTTTAAAATGGGGCAATTAGAATATTCCAGGGAAAAGCAAAGCTCCTAGTTTGGCATGAAAAAAGAGCTGGCAACACGGAAGAGTAAAGAAAAAACACATGCTCCAAATACAAAGAACAGCCAGGAACAGTAGTCCCACAGCTGCTCACTGTGAAACCAGAGAGAAAAAAACAGGACAGAAAGTAAAGCAAGGACAGGGCTGAGTAGAAGAGAGCACAAAAAGGAAATGGGAAAGATGCGAATTTCTACACTGCTATAGAGCACATCTTACATGTGACCTGCAACTCCAGCCTCCATGTCTGCTAGGAACAAGGCAAGCTGCAATACAGGCTGGAGTTACACAGGACAGGGAAAAACAAGCAAGAAACAGAGGTATCTCAGAGAATCTTGCTGAAGTTATTCCACCCAAGCTCTGGTCCAAGGTGGGCAAACCAGACAGCAAGATGAAACACAAAGGGGAACTAGACCTACCTTCTCTCTCCTGGTCTAGCAGAACCAAGAAGCAAGACAACAGCTTGAGTTTGCTTCTGCTTAGATTAGGTAAGCCTACGCATGTTCCCTGCCCAGGTCTAGGAAGAGCCAAATGCTCAGTAGAGGTGCACAGCTCCTCTAGCAGTGCCAGCTCCCATCTCTTTCAGGCACTGCTGTGTCCTGTCAAATGTTCTGCCTGTTGCAATGGACTAATTGCACAGAAAAGGATGGGCCATAACAGCCATTTTTTTCCTATTATTAGCTGAAGGCAAGTAGCCAACCCCATTCTGGGCCTGGGTCCCTGGGCTCAGACTCTCTTGGAGAGAAGCTAGCTGCAGTTAGCACCCAGTGCCAGTAGATATGAACACCAAACAATGAGAACAATTACATAAGTAAGAAAAAATTCACCAATCAAAATGCTGACAGCAGCTAGGCAACTCTGTGCACAGCTACTCCATTTGCTGACTCAAAAGTAGGCTGCATTCCTCGCTTTGCCTGCAGGAATTCCCTGAAAAATGTGCTTCACTCAGTTTGGCAAAGGGCGTAACACAATCTACTTGCAGCCCTGGGAAGGGATCTCTCGATGCCAAGTGTCAATGAGGTAGAGGCCACCTCCGTGGCTGGTTCCACAGGCCTCTGTTCACCAGAGACTCCCTGGAGCAACTGCTGAACCCAGATGGCTCTTTGGGTATCAAGGTGAGAGCACAAGCCATTTAAGGGTAGCGCAGCACACTGAGGAAGAGGTCTGATTTAACATCATACCTGTACGAGATCCCTCCGTCCCACAGCCAAGGCTGAGGCAGCATTCTTCTGGCAAGTCTCCTGGATATTATTCACATTCAGTCTAAAAAGAAAGGAGATAGCTCAGTTCTGGCTGGCACGTTACCTACGAAGGTGGGGTGGGATGTGGGTAAAGTGGTACTGGCAGCCGTGAGCAGCCCAGAACTTTCTGATCAATACAAGCCTGCTGGCATGGCCAGGATCCTACCCCTTCCTTCTCTGTTATTCAGGCATCACTGCCATCCTTCTCCCACTATCCATCCTCACTAACACACTGCACATCAAGTCCAGCTCCATACTAGCTGGGATTGATCTTAAGAAGCACCATTTCCAAGGAGATATCGGACTAAACTTGTGCCAGGATACCATCAAAGCAAAATGCATCCTTGTCCCTAGAAGCTGGCGGTTACATGGTCCTGTTCCTCTTAAGCCTGTTGATCTGCTCTGACTGACCTGGAGGGAGATGGTGGTACGCTGTGGAGAAACAGGTTGGTCTTCAGCCTGTTCCCCAGTAGGATAACGCACCCACCAGGAAGTCTCCAAGAGTCCAGCAAGGTGGGCTGAGGAAACCCACGTGGGCTTTCCTGCTTACCGTCAGAAATCTTCCTGAGACACTTGACACTTTCACTGCTTAAGATCTTACAGCAAATGGAAAAGGGTCAGGCTGTTTACACGAGATATCCAGAGAAGAAAGGTCCAACATGTCTGTTTAAAGAACATTCTTTTTAATAATATAGAAAAGAGAGAAGGAAGATTTCCAACACCCCTGGGAGGGAAGCCTGCTTCTTCCCTAAATGTCCACAGACTGCAAATTCTGTCAAGCACCAGACAGTATTACCAAAGCTAAGGAAGAAAAAATACAGGAGATTTTGTAACTATCTGAATTAGATAGTTTGGAAAAAGAAGCCCCTTGTTTTTCAAAAAATCCCCAACAAACAACACACAGAACTTCTCCATCCTTTCCATTAAAGCAGAAGAACTTCCTGGACAGATGCTGGCCTGTACAACCAAGTCTGCAAGTGAATGGGGCATTCCAAATACTTCTGAAATTAAAAAGCCTTATGAGCTACTAACAGTTTTATAGTATGAAAATGTGCATTTATTGGGATTTTTAAGCCAGTGCATTTAAGTGTGGAGTTTAACATGAGATTTGAAAAAGAACTTGTACTGATAATTTCTCTCTTTAGCTGGTAAAAACCTGAACCTCTAAGATCTGCAGTGATGACGCTGGAGCACTGGTTCAAACTCTGTATACCAAACCCCAACACAAACTTCTTCCATCACACTTTTCAGATTTATGGGAGACAAGTGCCCTCTCACAGGCAGAGAGGAATACAGTAAAAAAAGCAGCAAGGCAACAACAGAGGAAGAAGGTAAGGAAACTTTCAAAGATCAGCACTGACTGATTTCAGGATTAAAGCACAGCAATGCCAAAGGTGCCTGCTTTCATTTGGGAAAGGACACCAGCCCATACGCACATGTAGAGCTCTCCCAGCAGCTTGTGGACAGGCAGCAAGCAGGAAATATCTTGGATAATAACTTTCCCGGCGGCTTTGATGGGTCGGTTGTTGGCATCTGTCCCTTCTCGTTTGCTTTTCCACCTCCTTGATTTCTGCAGAACAAATGGCAACGTGTTACTGGGGAGGAGGACAGCAGGCTTCTTGGGCCAGGGAACAAAGCACTAGGGTCAGGAATAATGCAAGCAGCACCCAAACCTGCCTTTCAGAAGGCTCTGTGTTACCCTGGAAAACATCCATGACATGCCCAGGAGAACAAGCATCCCCAGCTGTAGGAAGTGAAAAGCAGGTCAAGGCAGCGAGCTCAAGGTCAAACTCACTCAAAAAGTATTTTGTGAGTTCCCCTGTGAAAGCCAATAAGAGAACAAATCAGCATCAGGATGCCAATCAAACCTGGGCAGGTTTGGCAGGAGGACGGTTCAATCATCATTCCCATTAGAGGTCTGGTCTGGGAACCCTCTACACACAGACCACCACTGACTTCAGCCAACATCAGCACAGAAGCATGTGGGAGGCAGCTTCTGCTTGCCCTGAGTGAGCTTCAGGGCAAGCTGACAGCTCCAGACTGTCTCTTTTGGTCTCTTCTTTCAGTGTTTGAGTACACCCCTGTTTAGCACCAGGATAGGGCTCCCACCTCCTGCTTTATCAACAGCTTCAGACAAACAATTGGCAGATGATAAAACAGGGCCCAAGTTTTCCTAGCAAGGATCCTTAGCTACCATGCTCACAGCTACTTACAACTGGCTCAGGACATAAGGTGGGGGGGAGAAGAAAGGAGAGGAATCAACACAAGGGAACAAAAACAAGAAGCCAAGATGATTCCCAAATACTCCCGGTAATAGACAGAGGCCATCTAAACACCAAGCTGCATAAAGCTACCTTGGCTGTATGAAACACCGTAGAGTATTTGGCTGGTATTCTGGCCCCTTCCAGCTCCTCAATCTAGGAGGGTGAGGAGGAGGCATGAGAGGATGGGTGGCAGCACGACAGGCAGAAGGCACTGGAGCTCTACCAAGGGAAGCACTGGCTGCTCTGCAGGGTTCCTAAGTGCAGCAAACGATGCTTTGCAATGCTGCTCCCCTGTGGCATGTTCCCTCACAGACACACAGAGTCCATACTCCTACCCAGAAGTGTCTCCTGGTTATACTGAGTTATGGAGAGTCTCCTGAGGCACTTCTGGTGGGGCTTCCTACACCCCTATCTGAAGCAGAACAGTACCTTTGAAGAAGCCAGCAAAGCAGCCCTGTGCTGATGGCTCCACAGGGCAGGCAGAGCTTGCACAGGCAACACATGGGTGCTCCTAAAGAGCAGGCTGGGCTACAGGAAGGGCAGGACTTGGACCTGCAAGCAGGGTCACTCCTACTGTGGACGTCAGGCCAGCTTTGGGATGGCTGGGTGCCAAGCTGCCTTTGACCATGATCATGCAATCCTCTGAGAACCTGGCAGGCTTATCTGAGATACAAAATGCCCTTAAAAAAACCCAACTACTGACCTTAAGAAATTAATTCCTTCTTTACTGCCTGCCTGGCCCAAGCTTAGGCCCATGTGCTGAGGAGGTTTTGCCATGCTGAGCATACTGCTAGCAGATGCCACAAGAAGCAAAAAGGATGTGCTCCTGAAGTCACTTTGGACACTGAGTGACCAAGGCTCAGAGGCTCAAGCACAGGCTTGACAGTAAGTGAAGGAGGTGTTTCAGACTTGAAGGTGGTGAAGGCGAACTTTTCAAAGGATGCCTACATGACAGAGCATCACCACAGTTCCCCTGATCTTCCACCACTCCCCAGAGTAAAGAGTAGCAGAGCGTGCATGCTGCCCAACATTCAGAGGTGCCAAATGCTGGCAGAAACAGAGCTGTCAGCATTCAGTGCTACAGAAAAGCTGGCTCACTAGGGCATGATTCTGTTCTCTGCCACATCCCCTCAAGTCCTAATTCATCCAAGCAGAATTTGCCTGCAGTGTTTATCTGCTAAATCACTCCAAAGCTGAGAAGTGCTATGCAGTGGAAGGTGCCTAGAACATAGTCAGGTGGGAGACCAAACCCTCTTCAGTCCCTCAGTTCCTAATCAAGGCCCTGCCCGGATCAGGTCTGGCTCTCTTGCCATTGGGCAGACTATACTTCTTTTGATAACACCTAAAAATGTAGCTACCCCTCCTGTGCTGAAGGATGTGGGCTGTATTACAACAAGGTTCCCAAATAACAGTGGCACCTGTACCTCATTCCTTGTCAGGGCAGCCAAACGCTGTCTCCTAGGGGCAGCAAGGAGCTGCTGATGCTGCCAAAAACAATACTGCCATCAGGCCAAGAGCTCAGGCACTGTCCTGGAAGGGCTACCAGGCATCTCACAACAAAAGCTGTTATTTGTGCTGTGTCTGAGCAGGTATTTGAACCCAGGCTTGCAGGTGCAGAACCACATTCTGCAGGTCTATCACCAAGGGCTTCTAGAGCTCGGCAGGTGATTTGGAGAGCAACTTGCCACCTCCTGACCATCTGTAAGCCAGCTGCCCCCAGGACTTGCAGCCAAGACAGGTTCTCTGCCCCATCATCAGGAACAGATTCAACCTGCTCATGCCCTCTGCAAGAGCAGACTGAAGAAGCCTCCCAACAGGCATTTCAAAGACTAGAAACATGGACAACATGTATCACTTCCCACAGGTAATTCAGTCACTTTTTTTTTTTTTGGAGGAGAATGACAACAAATGAGGATGAGAATGGAAAAGAGATCCCATGAATGGCTTCCACTACTTGCTGTTAGCGTATCACCAGACAAATGAACACTAAATGTACCAGAACCCCCCGAAAACTTGGGACTCACACCAAAATCGTCCTGTTTTCTTCCTCTTAGCACTGCCTATTTACTGGCAAAGAGGGAAGCCCTAATTCTTCACTGGTGCAGCTACTGGAGTAGAGTCAGTTGATGGCCATAAGCCCTGCCAGTACTACACTTCCATGACCACTACTTCCTGCCCCTCAAGCTGTGACAGAAGAAAATCATAAAACCACATGTTGAGTCACCATTAAAGATTTCCGTTTTTTGCAATTCAGGTTTGCCTCAGCTACAGCAACAAAGTGTTAGAAAAAACTACAATCAGAAGTACAGGAACCATCATGGATGAGGTAAAGCTCATCACCATTGACAGCAGAAGCTCTACTTTGAACCAAATAATTGCTGGTGTTAATTACAGGAGTAGCTCTCCACCAGGCAGTATTTGAGCACTTTTAACAGGGATTACCAGAGGCAAGGAGAGCTGTAGCTTGGGTCTGTATGGCCAAGGTCCACCACAAGGTTCCCCTCTCCCTTCTGCCTCCCCTCTTCTCCCAGGAGAAGCTCCCACTATGGTGTTATTGAAAGGTGTCACTGAGGCTCACAGGCATTAGGGTAGAACAGAAAATACTTCTCTTCCTAGGGGCTGGAGCACAGATCATGAGGGGAAGCAGGGAACATAGTGGTTGGAGCTGAAGCAGAAGTCAACATGCATGCACCAGACTAACTATTGACAGCTGAAGGTCAAAGACACAGGTCTTCTGCACTGCCCCTGACAGTTCTAGCTCTTTCTGCAGCCTAGAATCCATGCCAAGGAGAACTGCATCTACCCAGCTGCTCCTGAGAGTTTAAGGAGAAGAAGGAAAGAAAATAGCTACAGTGATAGTAAATTAAGACTCATCAGTTTCTCAGCACACCAGAAGGAAAGAAACCAGAGCATTTATGACAATCATGGGGTTGGAGGTGA
Source organism: Pandion haliaetus (assembly GCA_013401275.1). Taxonomy (NCBI): domain Eukaryota; kingdom Metazoa; phylum Chordata; class Aves; order Accipitriformes; family Pandionidae; genus Pandion; species Pandion haliaetus. Next base: position 36,573 of record VYZV01037509.1, on the reverse strand, counting down.
CAGTGGGGAACAGCACTGAATAATGACTAAAAAAGCCAGCCTGCACCTGCACTACCATACCCAAGGCTGTAATTTGCTGCAATCTGAGGTGATAACGATGGCAGTAAATGGGTTACATGTAGAAACAGATAGCCCAAGAATAAGCCACCAACTGCTTCGTAGCAACCACCATCATCACTGCATACTCAGCAGAAGTAGTTACAAAATGCTGCATGCCTGCTTGGAAAGGATGCTGAACAGTTGGGTGTGTGTGTCTTTGGATCCTGCTGAGGCAGGCAGTGCTGTAAGTAGCATCGTGAAATGTGAAGTGCCTGTTTCATGTAAGCATATGCAAAATTTCAGGGTTCACAGTATAAACTGGTGTTAGTAGGGCAAAGAGAAAGATTGCAGACAGAAGGGAACAGACTTGATGCCGAAGATTAAGCTGCAATAAGGCATTTACAAAATAAAGAGTTAAACCTGCTCAAAGTCAGGTTCAAGCTGCTTCCAGTATTTTTTTTTTTTTTAATAAAATTTAAAATTGCTGCCTCCCTACAGAAAGCTATGCTCCTTTATTCTGAACAACTGCCTACAGATTAACTCCCCCATGCAGGTCACGCAGCACTGCCTGGATTTTCGCTTCAAAATAATCAACATTTACTATTTCCAGCATCTCCCACAGTACCAGGCACCTTCCACAAAGGGGCTAAAAAAACCCATCTGAGGCACTTTTGAACTAAGTGCCCCACAGCAGGAATATTTCTTTATAGCTTACATCAATTAATAGCTGGCACCTGCCCTGATGCACAGGGATTTCTGAAGTGGAGGCTAGTCATTACCTAGAGAGAAGGAGGAGTTATTTCTTCTTCTAGACTTGCTAAGCTCTTGTTTCCCTGAGCACCTTTAGCAATGCTGAGCTCCTCTTCCAGAAGGAAGGTCTGCACAAATAACTCACACCTCTCTTTGTGCATGCCTGCATCTTCGCCTTGGGCACTATTGCCCACTTTAGAGAGTGTGATTAGCCTCTTCCAAAGGTTATCCACAAATACAATCAATCTTTCAAGGCTTGGACTAATCCATGTATCATTTTTAAGTATACGCTACACAAAATTATAACTTTATCACATTGCTACTTGCTCTTCCTTCCAAGCCAGTGGTAAGGAAATTAAAACTGTGGCCCTTTATGCACCACAATTTACCACACCACAAGCTTGCAAGTTCCTTGCTTGGTTTTCTTTCTTTTAGTCTGTTACTGATCCAAGACAGAACTCCATTTCTTACCTCCACTGCTCAAATTTTTTCATTAGCTCTTTGCAAAAAGCCTTGATGGAGTCAAGTAAATTACTTCTGGTTTCTTTCACCTATTATTTGCTAGTATAGTCTTACAGCTGTTGTAATTAGGAAGGCTTGATCCTATTATACCAAGTTAAATTAGGTGTTACAGGATTCTATTTTATCCCCTGCTGTCTTATGAAGAGATAGCATGAAGGACAGCAGCTGTGAAAAAACAGTTGTTCACACAGACATTAAGAAAAACAGATCTAAAGAGATCATCTTTAAACTGAAATGGAGTTTTCTATGCTTTGCCTGTGCTTGGCAGATGAGTGATGAGATAGTAATTGCCCAAATTTACAGCACAGCTTGAGCAACGCTGATATCATCAAGATGTTCACATGAATGATGTTCAAGCTTGAGGGACAGGTGGACCTGACTAATGGAAAACGACTGTCAAAGCAGTCTCGAAAGGGCAGGTGCCAGCAGGAGGGAGTACCTGCCAGGGTGGCTGGAAGTGCGACCACTCGAACTGAACGCAGGGTGGTGCGATTCCAAGGGCTGGGAGATCATCACAAATTAAGGAGAAATTCTATTTATTGCTCCAGGAGATAAGACTTTATGGTGCATTGCACTGAGAAAAGGCAGCTCATTAAAATGAGATGACTGATCATTGTCAGCAACTCAACCAGTTTGTTTCTTCCACAGCTCTTAAGTGACTCTCCTCTCCAGCAAGGCTTCATCTTTTTCAGAAATGAGGTGCTCTAATGTCAGTCTCATCAGTTGGTTGATGATGCATAATAATCATTCAGCTCCTCTGCAGTGCACACTCTGTTTCTTAGAGGTTGATCTTTTCTTACACTTCAAACTACCCCTTGGCATCCTTTCCTGACTGCTAGACCAAGTAAAATAGATGTGTTGTAGGTCAGTATTTGTACCCTGCAAACTAATGTCTGCTCCTATCCACTTACACATGCATTCACTCTTACTGAAGCCCTGTGTGGAGTGCAAGTCCCCCACCTCTGTGCAGGTTACTCAAAGGCAGGCAGGTGGCATTTTATTCTTGGGCCCTTGGGCAGAAGACAGGGTTATATCAAGGACAGTATTAGCACAGCGCACAGTACCGGGAAGTCGTTAATTGCTTGTATGGACCAACGTCGCCGGGCAGAGCGAGGAGACATCTGTATGTGAAAACGTTATACCCAGGAAAAGGGAAGAAAGACACCATGAAAATTAAAGACAAAGGTAAATAAACTGAAATGAAAAGTGCCCTGAACCAGCAGAGTAAAAGATACTGTTCCCAATGGTTCTGTTACACAACGAACAGTTGCAAACCACGACCCCCACTTTCATCCACACACAATTGTACTATACAACATCACCTATGGCCCTGGCAAAGCAAAGGCTGCTGTGTCTGTGCCCCACACCAGCCTCTGTGGAAGACTTTGGCAACCACAAATCTGAATAAAGTCTTCCACACAGAGTTATATTGCTGCTAGAAGCACTGAACTGCTTCATGTGACCTTGTTCATACCATGAATTGACAGCAGAGCAGAGGACAACACCCTGGTGCGCCACATGCCAGGCTCCTGCTCTAACCAGTTTTACTCCTCTTGGCTGAAGAGGAAGGCAGTTAAGTGCAGACTGCATCATCTTTAACACATCTGTCCAGTGCCCTGGCACAGAAATCCGCAGGAAGCTAAATAAACACTCCTGCTTACTCAAATATCCCTTTAACATCCAGCATCCTCCAGGACTTCATTCACTGGAACCTGCTGTAACTGTTCACTTTCATTTTAAACAATAAAAGCCACATGTCAGGATATTAGAAGGATGTGGAGACTTGGCTACTTGGCAGGGCCATGTGGAAATTGTCATTATGACTTGAAGAACTCATTCAGGTTGAGCGAGCAATCAAATTCACTGATTGACTATGCAGAATAGGTCCAAAGTAGGCTTCCATTACGAACTAGGCTTCCATTACGAACTTGCAGACATTTTATTAAGTACTCAGTGCAGTATTATAGCAAAAATAAATGGAATCTCTCAAAGCACATTACTGTGCACTCATTTGAAAAAAAAATTTCCTGTTATAGTTCTGTAAGAGTCAACACAATAAAAAGGGTTATTTGTATCATGTGCAATGTATTTTACATTTATTTCCAGCTGATGATAGGCAGTTAGGACCATCAGCCATGCCTTCAGCCTCTACCTTCCCTTGTACCTCACTGCTGGGAGAACCCTGCAGTCAGGGAGCCGAGGGTTTAGCCTGGCTGCAGGGCCCCACAGAAAGACAGAAGACTGTAGCCTTGTGCTACAGGTTCCTCCATCAGGCCTCACAAGAGAAGGAGAAAAGGGTTAGTTGAAGGAAATTCGGTGCAGTGGAGAAGCAAAACTAAGCTCTGTACCCCCCCCCAAAATCCTGCTCTCCTGTAGGCAGCCACTGCTGCCAGCCTATGCTCCCACGTGCTGCGAGTTTGAGAGCTCCGCAACCAGGTGGGCACCAGGCAAAGCCTGAGGGATGTCCTGAGAAGCAGCGGTTTCCAAGCCCTGTCACATTCCCCAATGGGAAGCATGAGGACACTGCTGTTACCACCCCTGTGTACAGCTGTCCCTCAGGCAAGGCTGAGCTGTCCCCAGGTCTCCACTGGCACGACCCTCTAACTGGGGGAAGAAAAACACAGCCATGGCACCTTCTTTAAGAGACATCCAGGTTTGAAACACTGATGGCACTGCCACAGTATAGATACAGCTTCTCCTTTCTGCTGACTACTATTCTTTAGTGGGGTTTTTCTGAGGAGTGAAAAAGGGGGAGGAAGAAAGGAGGACTGTGCATGTGTGAATAAAAAGATATATATATGTGGGTGTCTCTGTGTGTGTATATATACACACACAGACATATATTTAAATGAGCACAGAAAGTCTCATGCCGGATTTAGTTTCATTTTGGTTCACTAAGGAGATCTCTGCTGGGTTCAGCAGCTCCCCTGCCTTCATGGGAACATGACATATTTCCTGTCTAGCAATAGGCATATTCCATTTGTTTGCTAATGGTGGCGATGCCAGTCGTTGCTACATGGCATTTAAATACCTGGTTGTTGCTGACAAATTCAGTTTTGGGCCTGAAGTTATATAATATCAGAGTTTAACACACAAAATTTTAGCTTTCATTTAATGCAAATATAAAATCCAAGCCTCAGAGAAAGGGGTTAACTAAACTCAGAGTCTGGGCTTTTTAAAATCCTCACAATGAAATGACATGAAAATATGTAGCATTGATCTAACAGAGGCCATGACATCAACTCCTGAAGAATCAGAAAACCTTTGCTGAAAGGGGATGCATTTTTAGGTTTTTTTTTAAAACTATTTCATCTGCAAGAACATTGGAGATAGCTCCCTGCTAGGGCCCTTAAACTTCTTCCAATCCAGCATGTGAGGAGATAGCTTGGCAGGGGGAAGGGGAGCACAGGAATTTTCTCTGACTTTCAGCAGACATGGCTACACACATGCTTTGTTCTCTCAATTGTTTTTCCCGTGACAAAAATCTTGTCGCCATCAATACAAGGGCTGGGGAGACAGGTCACATGAAATTGCACCAAGCTGCTTCCACATGTTATTTTTAGCCTTGTCTGTCATCTTAGAGAGCTGCGTGTCAGAGACAAGCATGCTGCAGAGGACAGAGGTAGCTCTTTAAATAAACTCTCCTGCAAAGACTAGGACAGGCTGTAATTCTTGTACCAGGCAGCACCATCTTCTCTTCTCATCAAAAAGAAATCTGTGTGGGGAAAAAAAAAAAACAGAACGAGGACTCCCAGAGTCTTCTGGGGTCTGTATGGAGGCAAAGCCTGCAATGGGAACAGAGGCTCTCCCCACAGCTGGTAGGTATAATGGCTAATTCACATCACGTAAGCAGGACAGTCGCAGACGGGTCAGCTGTCATGTCCAGCACTACTGGAAAATCAAGACCTCTTTCAGTGCCAAGGAAGGATGAGAGCTCAAGGGTCTGACTTTCCCTCTGCTCCCGGGACAGGAGTTCCCAAGCTCTGCTGCAGCAGAGTGCAGGCAGCTTTCGGCTTTCCTTGGGGTACCTGGAAGCTCTCCATTGCTGCAGCAGATTAGTGCCCTCAGCATGGACAGTGGGCAAACTACTTGTACGCTCCAAATTCTCAGGCTCTTGGTGGAAGCTTACCATATTTTTGCAAGCCACTTCACCCCCTGCTGAAGCACAGAGAGTTTGTTTCTGAGCAAGCTGCACAGCCTATTACTCCCACAGCATCTGCTCCAGGCACACTGTGCCCTCAGCTGCTTCAGAACTACCCTACAGCCACCCTATAATTACCAACAGATCTTCCTCGCCCTCTGTGCCCCAGAAGGAAACAATCCCACTCTCCCCCAAAGCCTTGCTTGTAAACAGCAATGACAGCAAGACCTACACCAGAAGTATGTGGATTGGAAGATCTTTGAAGAATCATGTAGGAATGCTATTTTAAAAAAAAAAAAAAAAAAAAGTCCAAAGGGGCACATATCCCTGAAAGAGACACCTGTAATAGAAATAACCAAATATAACCCATAACCAAGGACAGGTTGTCAGTAAGCTGCAGAGAGCCACAACCCTTTACAGTTAGGGAGTCAGGGAGTACTGAGAAAAACAGATCTGCCTACATGTACTTATCTGGAGACTACAACTTAAGTGTGAGATTTTAACCCTACGTAAGCAAAGGGAGACAGTGTAATGCACTGAAGGAAGCTGTGATGGTCAGTGTAGAGAAATATCAAAATAAGCAGGTCAAATGCTAGAGAGGATCAGTAAAGAAGTTACTAACAGGAGATAAATCCATCTGACATTTTTACAGAGCTGCCTGGAAAAAGATGCCTTCTTAAGAGGAACATGAGGGTTCTTTTACTAGCAATGCTCACAGCTATATGAAAGGAATACAGATCACAAAAGCTGAAGAGTTAGGAAAGGCTTTTTGGTCTGGTACTTACCCTCTCTTTGTAGTAGAAGGAGCTAATGGAGACCTGCTCCTTCTCGCTGCGTGTCGGACTCCCACTGTACAAACGCAGATTCCCTGGAGTCTCTGTGCGAATCTTCATTGGAGTAATGAGGCCACTATGGTATGCTGATAAAGCTGACAGGGACCTAGAAACAAGAGAATACACTTTCAGGAGCTTTCACCCTCCAAATTGCCCTGCAGGCTCACACTGATATCTCCACTAACCCAAGCTGCTAGCAATGTTTCAGGTGTTTTGAAAGAGTCTCTGCTGAGGGCCAGTAATATGAGGGACCAGGCTCTCTGTGTAGAGGGCACAGCTAACACTAGAGGTCAGTAGCTTCAGTGCAGGATCCGATACTCACTGCCTTCCGGCCCACGACAGCAGCACACCTCAAATGCAACACAGGGTACTCACCTGGGCGTGGGCTCTGTCGGGGACACTGCACGGTGCATGGTCATGGGTCTTGTGAAATACACCAGGTACCCTGAAGAGACAGGACTTGGCATAAAGATCATGCAGGGACGAGTAGATTACCCGGGTGTGGTTTACACAGGAAACGTGGTCATTTAAGGTATCAGAGTCAAGGGGCTGGGTGCCCATTCACTACCCTGAGTGCTTTTAAACTACAAGTAGACAACCATATTTTCTCAACCCAAATCCACTCCCTGCAAACCCATTAAAGAGCATGTTTCGTTGAGGTGATTGCCTTAAAAGCACCATCTCAAGTGGCTTACAGATGTTAGAGAAAAGACAGGAAAAGAAAATTAACAAATACATACTCATGTTTTAACTCTTCACCAGAACTTGTCAAGCACTGATACTCCAGAGGCAAGTGAAGTGATGTTTGGCTATGCAAAGAAACCATTGCAGCTTCCACAACTCTCCTCTTCAAAAGGATAACCCCAGCCATCTGGGGGTTTCAAAGCACTCTCTCACAAGCCTTACCCCATTTGTTAGCATCTCAAGTGTCTTCAGCTACCCACTCTTGCAAGAGTTTCAGGACTTAGCAGGTTTCACTGAGCCTATTCAATGCAATACTGCTCTGTTTTACTTTTGCTGGGAGTTCGGTGAGGCCTGTATGAAAACAGCTATCAAAACATGCTCAAATTGGGATGCAGTCAGGTCCAGAGGAGGCATGTTTGCATCTGAAACAGCTCAATGAAACTTAACAGCTCTTACTCAGACCTTAACTTGTTTTTAAGGATGATCTTCACACTATACACTCTCCTGGAAACCTGGACGTGATTGTACCCCCCTCTCCCACTTAGGAGTAGTTTCCCAATGATGTTGGAAAAGCTATTTTGGACAACAGAAAGGGTGCAGAATGAGAAAAGAGTGGTTAGTAACAAGAATATGGTTTCAGCAAGGGGTAAGTTCAACCCCAAATCACAGGAATTTTTTGAAGACTGAGCACCAGAATATGTCCAGCAACTTGATGCTGGTAGGAGAGAACTAGGCAAGGAAAACAGCTATTCCCAGTCTTCCATAAAAGACTGTCAATACCTCTGGCATGCCACAAACCAAAGGCCATTTCTTCAACTAGCCCTTTATTTCCAAATCCTAAAATCCCGCATGCAACACCAACTGCAAACAGTTGCTAACTAGTCTCATTATCTGTAAATTTATCCCAACATCACTACTTTAATACCATTTCTTACTCACTGCATGGCAGTGACCAAAGCCTTGTCTTGTTCAGAGGCAACTGTTCCCCAAGACATTAAAAGGACCATTCCCCAGGTAACTGTTGTAACATATCAGTGATGAGGCTAACCTGCACCACAGAACCTGGCTCCAGAGGTCCGTGGAAATGGGATGTTAGAGTCCTGGTAGGAGCCATAGGCATTGGAGACCCGGGCGAACGTGGGCAAAGGGGGTGTTACGGAGTTTGACAAAGCGTAGGGATTGCTGGACGTGCTGTCCTCTTGGTTCTGAAACAGAAGTTACCCAAGAAGTCACACAGGAAGGAAACCCAGCTGGAGCACTAGGCATCGCAGGGTAAAGCAGCCTCACAGAAGGTGTTCGCTCTTTGAGCCAGAGCAGATCAAGCACAGAGCATGGTTATTGCTCTGGCTGCAAAGGCACTTACAAGCACATTTACCTTTGAGGAAAGGGCTTCTTTCCCACCATACCCATGTTGAAATACAGAGCTTAACTTGGGGTGAAACAGTGGGAAACTATACAGAAAATCTGAGCTTCAGGCTCTGGATATGATTCTCAAGACAGGGAGCTGAGCTAAACCTGATACATCAATGATGCAAGTGAGACAAAGGCTCCTTAAATAGGAATGCCACACAACTGTGGGGGGGTCAAATGCAGGTTGGGAGTCTTGAAGTGAGGAAGGCAGGTGGTGCGAAATACTGGGGGACCTGAGGCCTATCCATAGGAATTTTGGCTGAAATCTGCATTTATTTGGGTAAAGAGTACTACAGCTTAGGTCTAAAGGAATTCTTTAAAGGCAGCAGTGCCTGACTCGAGTAATCAGATTTCCATACAACGGAGAAAGTTCCCACTCTTAAAACATTACTGCTGAAATCAAACAGAATTAAGCCTTTCCATGTGAAAAAAAAGCCCTTTATTTGTGATGAATAAACAAAACCTCTTGGAAGGGAAACCTGAGGGGACTCTCCAAACTTTTCCTGAATGTTAAAATCACCCACTCTGGTACACTTCACCCACACACAGACCTAATACTTGACACTGGGATGCTGAGTAGGTATCACAGATCTCTCCGCTAAGGGCAGAGTGGCTTGGATTTATCTGCAGTATCATCCCTACAAAACCTCAGCACAAGGCTTCAGAAAAAACGGACTTTCACAGCTTTTTTTTTTTCAGGGGAAGAAAACAAAGACCCTAGAATAGGACTAGCAGGATCTTTGACTAGAACTGAGGAGGTAAAGACATCTGCCGCTGCCTTTCAGACAAGAATGAATCCATAGCTCCTAAGGCCTCTTATCTTCTCTCACAGATGATAACCATGCCCTGGCACTCAGTGAGGTATACTCTGCGCTGGGAAACTACCACGCACCACTAAGATGCTCCAATCCCCAGCCATTCCTGCTAACCTGAATACCAGCGAGCATGCAGAGTTCCCCAAAGCGGCAAACCTTCAGGGGCTGATTTTCAGAAACAAACACATCTAATCATCCACTCAGTTTTCTTCAACATTAAGCAGAAGTGCTTACACAAATGTAATGGCCAGTCACAGGGGTCTATTTACACGTCTAATGAGGCCAGACTCTCACTGCAGAGTCAGAAGTGTGGGATGTGGGAGAAGACAACAAACCAGGGCAGAAAGCCCACACAGTTCTCCATACCACAACAGACTCCAGCCAGGAGACCAGCTGACGCAGGCAGGGCTCCAAGCAGCTCTGGTTCCGCTTCACTTTCTGCAGAGAAGTGTCTTTCAATATCTGGAATACATACAAGATGCAGCTTGAATCATGGTTACATCCACACCTCCCCCACACCCTTTTTGGTCTGCAGAGCAGCTAAGATTCCAGGATCCAGAGAGGCCAAAGACATCCACTGGAGCCACACTGACCCACTGGTGTGCTGTCTGCTTTGAGGAACAACTGTGAGCTTTGATCAGAGCACCAAGGGTTTACCTAGATTCAGCACACTCTGAGCCAGGATTTGGGCTTCTATACTATTGTAGCCCATATGTTCCACAGCAGTTTGTGGCAAATTGGATCTTTTTTTTTCAGGAAGGAACCCAAATTGATCCATCTACTTGCTGCTGGTGAAGGGATTTCATCAGCAATACGACTTCCTACATCAGATGACCAAACACCTGGTCTGGAATTAGCAGGGCCTGTGTAAAAAGTCCCCTCATTTTTAAAACAGTTTGTGGAGTAGAGCAGAGGCAACATCCCAGCTCAAAAACACTATCTTTCTGCAGCCGGATCCTTAGCTGGCCATTTGTCTATTATGGGGTTGGAGCCAACTGCGTGAGGAGAAAGATGTTAGGGACCCTCAGGCAATACACATCACACCAGAATAGAGTAGCAGTGAAGAACACATGTTTAAAAAGCAGCAGTGGAGAAAGGCAAATACTGGGCTGCAAGGCCAACAAAAACCTCACCCTAGAAGCTCCACAATGTATCAGTTCAAAGTGACCTGTGGTATGCCTTCAGGAAGGTCAGATGTTTTATTGTGTCAGTAATCTAGACATCAAGTGTCCAGCATTTATGTATTTATAAAGACAGTGTATACTCCACACACACCTTCAGCAGCTTTGCTTTCATGGAGGCAGTGATCGAGGTTGGGTTGATGAACTGGAAGGACGGTGCAGCATTATTGGGATACTGGACGGGGAACATCACCAGCATCCTGACTCTGTGGTTGCCACAGTGCACTGACACTGTACAGCTACGACTCACCGCATCCATCTGTGAGGAAAAGCAATTGCTCTGTAGTTAGATCTCCAAGGACTTTCAAACTTATAGTGGCTTAAGTTCACACTGAGGGCTTGATTCCTCTGCATACCCATAAGATGAAGTCATGCTGTTCTCAAGGGCAGTGAACACAGTGACAGGAAAAAAACCCAGGCAGATGGGGACAGACTCGGCTGGCACCAGCAGGCTGCCCATCCAGCATCCCAGCATCTGGAGACGACAGCCAGCCCAGGCAGCACCAGGAATCAGGTTCTTCTCCCAACAGCCACTGCACCCCAGCCCACTTCACTTGGCTGCGGAGAGCTCCAGGCCCCGTGCAGCAGTAATGGGCATCATCTAAGATCATATACCACTGTCTCAGAAAACTACATCAGGATCATGCAGAGAGCTGTGAAACTACAGGGGTGGGGAAAGGAGACAGGTAGCTGCCTCAAGCCTTCCATCCCAGTACAGTGCTGTGCCTCCAGCCAGCTCCTGTGTACAGAGGAGGGTTTGGTGTGTAAGGGAGATGCCACAACTGAGAGAGTACAGGATAGCGAGGGCTCAGCAGATCAGGTTCAGAAACAGTTGAAATGAGATCAGCTACACGTAGTGGAACAAGTCACTTTCTGCTCTGCTGTCTAGGCAGACAGAACACCATCCAGCCTTCTCAGGACCAGCCAGTGCACTTACTGTGCTGATACACCGCCCTCCCTCACAGTGTCTGGGATTATCCTCTTTCCTACTACCCCTGGCCAAAAGGATCTCTATGGCTCAAAATAAACCTTGTTTAGAGACAGCAGTCACTGCAGCAAAGAAGGTTCCCGTCTAAAGGCTCCGATGAAACAGCCTGCCCACATCCCCTCTTAACAAGCCAGAAAAAGGAAACTCTTTACCTCCACATTGACATTTCGGATCTGCACATTGATCAGTGAAAACTCCTGCTGCAGTGTTTGAGGCAGTCCCGGTTGGTCCATTTTCTTTCCCACCAGGGGGTCATTCAGGAAATCTTCTTTTAAGGCTGACAGGAAAGATGGAGAACAGGTTGAAAAAAGCTATAATAGACAGACTTTTGGCACGCAATGCCAGGAGGCAGCCAAGACAGCAGGCTTCCTCTGCTCTTCTGACACATGGAGGTTTGAGTTTTACCTGGCAAAGACCTGCAAGCTGGAGGGTCTCAGCTGTTGTTTAGAGGCAGGCTTCTGAGCCTTGCTCTTCAAAAAACCAAATCTGTCTGTACACAGGTTTCCCAGGAAGGTTACAGAAGCTGCCTGTACTCTGTACAGCCCTAAATGGTCTGTCTCTGCTCATTTGAGACCCCTTCTCCTCCCTACACAGTATTCCTCCCCTACCCAGTACTGCAAGGGTCACAAACAGCTGAACTGGAGCCTCTCGGATCAGCAGGAACGAACTGCTGTCAAAGCAGTCTCCAGGAGGAGCTCTGGTCTTTGGGACTCACAGCCCACCACTCTTGGCTTTCGTGGAATGCTTCCAAAGCATAATAAGGCTTTGAGAGAGAGAAGAGGGTATTTCTGGCCCTAGTAGAGGCTTAATTCATTTGTAGCAGCCATTCGCGTTTAACATCGCGAAGCACTAGTGCTTTAACGGTCTTTAACAACTCATCTAAATGTTGAGTCTAGCTGTCCAGTTCCAAAAGTTTTCAGAGTACAATAACCCCTGAAGGCCAGAATACATTTAAACAGCCAGGCAAGTGCTGCAGGACACAAGGAATTATGGTTAAGACAGCAAACTTGACTGAGTTTCAGAAAACTTGGTCCCTGTCTGTGGTCGTGCCCAGCTTTTGCCTCATATCTTGCCCCATTAGGGCAGGGGCAGCTCCTTCTGAAGGGTGTTTCACTGTGGCACCACTTCGTAAGACGGCCAAATGTATTTTTTGATGATTGTTCCAAGGACAGAAGGGAAGTCCCGATTATTCAGCTGTCATTCTCACGCTTGCAATATCATATTGCACAGTCTATTCCTAGCAAAAAAATAAACGACAAGAAATGCAAAAAAGCTGTTCTTTTATAGGCATTTGCCTAAAAGTTACTGACTTTGCTGCTGGGACAAATATATCTCATTTTACTGCTGCCCAGTGGGTTGCTGAATTTGGATAGGTAGGATGCTTAGCTACTCATTCCTGTTTTGAGATTTTATTATAGTGCTTAGATATACTTCACAAAAGGGAGCTGAAAAGGGGATTAAAGGAAGATCAGTGGCTCTCAGGGAAGATAATTATTTCTAGCTCAAGATACCACATAGCCTACTGAAAAGCCATCTCTCAGGTTCCCAATACAGGCAGTACCCTCCCTTTGTCTTCTCCTCCCATTCCCTTCCAATTAGTTTCTAACCCTGCAAAGCCCACATATTTGTCTAGATTCCTAAAGAACCTTTATAGGCAGCAGCCAGTGAGGAGAGCTGTACACTGAAGACACAGCTGGTGGGCTTTCTGATTTATCTGCAGAGTGCTGTTCTCTTCAAAGATCCCCCCAAAGTGCTTTACTAATGTAACATGGAGACTTTGCAGCTGAAATGCAGCCACCTCCAGGGTGAAACATCAACAGTCCACAACAGCTTTTAGGCTAGAAAGAACTGATATTCCTACCTAGGGACTTGCTTGTGCATTAATCCTGCAGTCATGGTATTTGCAGCAAAATCTACCCTGCTACAGAAAAGCCATTTTCATTCCCTTTGGTGGTAAGGGAAACCCTACCAATCTGAACCAAAGCCAGACCCACACAGAAACCACATAGGACATATGAATGTGACCTCATCAGGGACAGTGAAAGAGTTAACTCTCTCCTGCGGAAAGAGAGAGGTCAGGCAGCCAGAAGAAGAACACTTAATGCTCCCAGCTGGAGCAAGAGAGGCTGTGCTTCTCCCCCGCAGTACTGCTCATGGGGAACACAGGTAGCCAGGGCTTTTTCTATCATATTATAAAACCCTCATGTAGACAGAGATGTTGACCTCTTTTAGAAACTTGTTCTGCTGCCACATAGGACAGGTGGCAGAGAGGAACTTCACTGGGATTTGCTGGGCAGGAAACTTTCAGTTAGGAAGAGATGCCTTCCCTAAGGGACCTCACAGCTGGCTCCTTTATTCAAAGGACAGATATTGGACCACTTCCTCCCTTTCTCTCCAGTTTGTTGGCAAGTCAACAGGAGAATCAAATCGCTTTCCTGTGAGCCCCTCACAGGGGGATCCCTTGTAGCAGCACCCTGCTACAATACAGAACAGAACTGTGAATTTAAACCCAAGCTGACACAAAGACATAGGAGCACAAAATTCTTCTTCCTCAGCATTAGATACAGAAATCTCTTTAGATAGCTTTTTCACATGCACATCATCACCATGGGTCTCAGCTGCTGCAATCTCTTCTATTCTGGTACTTACACCCTTCAAACATTAACACCCTGAATGTTTAACCCGGCCAGAGCCTTAACCACACAAACCCTCCTTCACATTCCTTCTTTGTATGCCTTCTCTTCCATAAAGCCAAATCAATGCTTTCTGTTAGAGCCTCTGACCCATTCCCATCCACCCATCTGGTACTCAGAAGTCGGAAATACCATCCCTCCCTTTCTGCTCTGCCAGCCTTCAGCCACCTCTCATCAATACACAAATAAAATTTCACAAGCTCTCTCCATACTACTTCTGGTGGATGGGAGAAGACATCGACAAACGTTTCTGTGTTAGATCAGTTCATACAGTGATCCCAGCAGAAATGTCTGGGTACCAGGTGTGATGCAAGCAACTTGTGTCTGAGTGCCTTACTCATATGCTCCCCTCTTCTGTGGGCTCATCTATCAGCTTAAACTAATCTACCTTCTTAAGAGCCAGAACTTACTTTCCGATTGCCTTATTTTTGGCAGCAAGCCACAACTATGACCTAAAGACAATGCAATTAAATGGTATTAGTAACAATTCATTTTACAGCTAGAATCATTGTGTTAGAGGAGAAAAAACTTGGGAGGACCATCCTGAGGAACCCCTAGTGTTTTCCCTCCTCCCAGATGCAGAATCCATTAACCTTTGAAAAAGCACCAGTTTGTGCTTTGCCTACAATGTTATTTTCTTACGCCAAAATGCATCTTCTTCCCAACACAAAGACAGCTGGTGTTTGAAATTCCATGACCCATCGCTTGTCTCACCTTCCTCATCCCCATGTCCAGAGTTATGCTGGGGCTCCGAGTCCTGGGGGTGAAGGGTCTTGTCTGGCTCTGGTAGGTGAGAAATCCCATCGATGAGGTCCTCAACTCCATCCAGGATATCATTAGCACACAGCTGAAAAGAACAAACATACCCACATGCTGCACAACAGAAACCAAGCTGTGGAAAGAGCCACCACTGAACAACTCATTTGCCCAGGAAGCTGGATTTGCAAGGTAGGTCTGACCACGCAATAGTCATGACTAATACCTCTGCATTGTTTCTGTGACAAAGATGGGTGATCTTCCACTTTCCAGCATACTCAGCTCTGTCACCTCAGACAGCCTGGCCAAATCTCCTGCTCACTTACAAAGCCACTTAATTGACAGGGCCAGTCTAAGTAACAGAGGTTTTACTTTAATCAAAACTAAAGCTGACATGACTTGAACATCTTGAATTAATTTGTCAAAACTGGTTTGATTTTTTAGATCAGATATAATAGTAGCACACTTTCTGCTTTTGATATTTACACTCCAGTAGGATCTAGAGACCCAGGTACATACTAGGGGACTCAGTGTTCTAGGTCCTGTATCAAAAAGAGACCTGAAAACTTGTATTTTAAGTTCAGCACAAGAAAACAGGGAAAATGGAGGAGAAGAAATACAGGGAGGAGAAAGGATAAAGACGCAATGTAGCAAATTACAGCATTGGTCACCAGCAACATGCCATCCTGTGTAGTTTGATCCAGACAAAGACAAGGACAAAAGAATGGAAGCCAGCAGAGGAAGAGTAAAGGCTCTGACATGGATGGATAACTGATTTAAAGACAGGAAAGAAATCAAATATTCACAAATGTATCAGGTAGCAGTAAAGGGTCATTTTTCACAGAGGAAGTTTGTTACAGACCTGCAGGACTCCTGCAGGATGTGTGCTGGGACCCATGCTTCTCAACATATTCATTAAAAACCTGGAACAGGAGGTGAATAGCAACATGACCAGGTTTGCTGATGCCACCAAGTTTTTCAGGGTAGTAACGAGAGTGGCTGACTGCAAGCAATCGCAGAAGGACCTTACAGGAGTAACTGTATTAAAATGAAAGATGAACTTCAGTTCAAATAAATTTAAAGCAACGCACATGGGGAAAATATGGCAAGTTCAAGCTGACTGAGGGAACAAGATGTAGAGGCCAGACTAAGCTGATATGTCTTCACGGTATTATGCCCGACAATTTAAAAAACAAACTGAGTACTGAGAATTCTTTGGAAAGAACAAAGTGCAGATCCCCATCCCAAGAAGTATAGTAGAACTGAAAAAGGGATGTGAAAGGCAAAAGGACAAAACTCTCATACAAAGGAAGAAGTAAATCAAGACCTTCTGACTTGAAAAAGGAGGCAGCTGAGGAGGGATATGATAGAGGTCTACAGAATCAGCAGCAGCACAGACAAGATGGCTGCTCATTTCACCTTCAATGTAACGAAACTAGCAGGTTGCAAAATAAACAAATGAAAGGAGCTGTTTTTCCACACAACATGCAGAAAAGCCATGAAACTCCTTGTTGATAGGATGTTTAAGATGACAAATATTTAGACAGGTCCAAGACAAAATAGAACAAACCTACGGAAGTGAAACTCATCAAGCTCTGTCAAATACAAAGATGCCAGACTCAATGAGCCTCTAAGCTGCAAACTGCAGGAGGCTGGAAGGGCATTTGAGAGAAACATCACTCCATTCTTGCCTCATTCTTATCCCCTTCCAAGACATCCACAGCTGAAGATGAGACAGGGCAATATGGGCCATATGAACCTCTGGTCTGACCCAGCATAGCTTTCTAGTAATTGCATCAGCAATTTGTAACTCTGTCAGACTGCAGAACAACAGGATTTACACTGCCTGCACCAGGCTAAGAGGCAATGGAAACAAGGGGAGGAAGAGGAGGGCACAATCCCTACATTTACCTGATACCTAAAATGCCAAGAGTCATACAATCTTGCAGCCATGGAGATGGCATCCTCAGAGGCAATGCAAGCTGTAACTAATCTTCACCTTCCCCAAATGATTTCTACACTTCCTGTTATACAACAAAGCGGCCTTGCACTTCCACAGGAGCTTTTGAGGCACAGACACAGAGAGGCCTCATCACAGGTCTCCCTGGGGATGTTTCTGGGCTGAAGCTGAAGAGGAAAGTGAAGCAGAAGCTGGCTGCAGCTGTGGCTGCAGCTCTAGGATATCAGGGGAGTGACTGGGAGTGCAAGGAAAGGGAGGTGAATCCAGCCTGTAAGAAAACTGTCTACAGTTCACGAGCAAAAGTGCTTACGTACCCTCTGCAGCTGAGAGTCAATCCGCCACATCCGCAGAGTCTGATCACGGGACCACGTAACCAGCTGGTAGTCTTTAGAACCTAAAAAGGAGAGAAATAACGTACAGACCTGACTGAAAACAGAGGCTATCTCAGCCGTGTGTTTACACTAAACAGATTCAAGCAAGCCAGCAGGGAGATCCAATGGATAAGGCACTAAACCGAAAGGCAGTGAGTCCTTTTCTGCTTTGAATTGACCTAGGTGCACCATCCTTCATGCCTCCCTGCACCACGGTTACGACATCTCTAAATGGGGTATAATTTACAGGCAAAAAGCACAAAGTAAGTATAATGAATGTGATGCAAGCTTTCCAACTAGGAATGAACAAGATCTACTACAATACTTATTTAAATAGAAGAAATAATATAGTTGAGAAACATTTATTTTTACGGTAACTGTAAAGTCAAAATATCTTTTAGTTCATCATATCTGTTCCAAGATGCAGATGTTTTAAAACATTTCTAAGCTAAGAGAAGCTGGTTATACCCTCCCCCTTTTTCATTCTGAAAGACTTGGATGATGCCAAGACAAGTTCAGGTTGTAATGAAATACATCTAGCCACATACTATCTATCAACAGATGAAGGTACACAGACTTATTTATGCCCATGTTTAGGCCTTGTGATACAGGTTAAGTTTCCCTTGTCTAACAGCCGCTACACTTAAGAATTTGCTGCTGCACAGCTGCTTCCTAGACTCCTCTGCTGATGCACAGAGGCTGTCTAAAAAGAGCACAGCAGACTCTGTGGAAGATTTGTGCTATCCTGGTTGTCTCCGCATTGAAGCGGACTTGGAATGCTTGTATGATGGATTTATGTTGCTTGAGACAAGCATGACTTCCAGCCTCAGATACATATCTATTAACTCAGCTAAGATAACACAACTGTGGTTCAAGGCTGCTTGAATGTTCATTCACAAGCTGTCTTAGACTGTGTCTCCAGATCCTAACACAGTTCTATATCGCTCTCCTCTTTTTGAAAGAGGAAAAGCAAGGTATAGAGAAGAAAGTGACTTAACTGAATTGCCCCAGCGGCTGGTGGCAGAGGGTTGGACCAGAACTTTTACACAGCACTACAAAGCCATACCACAAGTGACACCAAAGCCAGATGTGCATGTTCTGTCAATGGCAGCTGAGGTGCTGGAAACAAAGCTGTGGTCTGTGTGGTTATCCAACCTCTAATATGGAATCTCCTATATTTAGCTGCCTACGCTGGAAAATTCAGTCAGGACTGAACTCTAATAGCAGCCTCTCTATCCCACGCTCTTCCTCCCCTGCCTTTGCCAGAACACAGATAAGGTGGGTTTGCTAGGTCTGTGGCCTGTGATATGCTGGAGGCTGCTGATCCAGGCAGCGATGTGAGGGGTTAACTGGTTAGCCTGCAGCTCTGAGTAGGGGGAGGGTGCCTGCACTCATGCACCCATCTAATAGTTAGTACAATTTAGTTTGAAAGACCCATTTAAAAATAGACTCACGGGAGATTGGAAGCAATTAAAAGTCACCGCTGACCCACTCAGCATTCGGTGCATTTGCTTTGTTAGCATGGAAACAACAGGGCAATGCTTCTGTAGGCAATGCCATAAAGCAAGTAAAAAACAGCTGTAGCTTGGGGGGGGGGCAGGAAAGTGGGTAGGAGCTACTCCAAGGAAAGGCAAGAGTCAAATGGTGATAGCATAAGCAGTGCAGCCAGGAGCCAGGCCACCACACCCCTGGTTAGCTGATGGCCGCACAGAGGGGAGGGCACATCCAGCCCTGAACTCACCTTCTTTCTGCTTCCTCCACTGAAACTCCAGCACTACATCATCATGTCCCACAAAAGTGTGGACAGGCGTGTTCAAGTCAAAGACATTCCAGAGAAGGAGGCTGTTCTCCCGACGGAGCTGGGGGACCATCACTGTCACCAGCCCATTGCTGAAAGGCTTGAGAGAGAAACACCCGTCTAGTTAGCCTTGGGGATTTATGCTCCCTTGCCACTGTTACAATGCTCTAATTTTTTCCTTTTCCTACCAAGAACATGTGGGTTTTAAAGGAGCTCATCACAAAACAGAACCAGGCCTAAAACTCGGGGGGGTCCAAGGCAATTGCTGTGCAAAACCAGTATCTTAAAGGGAAAAGATGTAGTACACTTCAAGATATTCAATGCAGCTCACTTAACTATTTCTTTCTGCTGTTTCCTCACTGTTCAGCTGTGAGGCTGGAAGGATTTCACCCTTGATTTCTCCCATGGGATCTTTACTGCAATTTGCCTAGAGCTGCAAGAACTGCTACCTGGGGACTGAGCCCCAGCAGCTGCTCAGGGTCACAATGCTCAGAGGAACACTGGAACCCAGTCCTACATCCTCCACCATGGGGACAGGAAAAGAGGGTCAAAGATTCAAAGCCCAGCACTGGCTTCAGGCCACATTCAGAAGTCTGGGGAAGAGAACGGATATGACTGATGTTAAGAGCCTTAGCTTCACATGGCTGGGTGCTTGCTCTATAAAAGGCAGCAGTTCTTGGATTCGATATGCTGTAAGAGCCCACTGTGACACACTTGGAAACCCTGGGAGTAAAGAAGGCACTCAGAGAGGGAAGAAGAACACTGCACTGCTCTGTGCAACAGGTACCCATACTGGCCCCGAGTAGAAAAACAGGACAGTGAGAGCAGCAGCCACTTTCTGAGCCTCCTGCTCCCAGAGCCAACCATCTGCACCTAGGTTTTCACCCCCCAGGAGGATGCTGCACAAGACTGGGATCTCACACTGCTCATCATTCCTTCTCCTGAGTGCCCCCCATTGAGGATGTTGCTTTTCTAGGCCTTTTAAGTACCAAGAGGGATTTTTAAAATCAACTTAATTTTGTCCAGCAGTAGAATTGGTGAGAAGCCCTTCAGCAGCTCTTCTTTATTTAGTGTCCCTTTGCGCATTTGCTCTCACAGCACAAGTGGGGCTGGTGGGAGTTTCTCACTCACCGTGTATCTTGCCTTCCAGACAGGAACCTGGCAGGGAAGGATATTGAGGTATTTCCGAGGCTGACGGTAATCCCAGAACTTCAGAAAACCAAAAAGACAAGCAAAGGCAGGAGTCACCTGGCTATACTTTCAGGCTGCAGTTTTCCATGTGGCTTGCAGATATAACAGAGCAAAAAACATGCCAGGGTGCCCACAGCATCATTAGTAATCCCATTCATTAGCAGCAGAGATGGCCCCAAAGGACAAATATCAAGCTATCAGCATCTGGCAGCATCCCTTACGACAACGAGTGACTTAGGGTCATATTCACGGTGAATGTAGCTTGAGTAATTAGAGCAGGGAGACAGGCAGCCTGCTTGGGCTTTCAGAGCTACAAGGTACCCTGCAGGCTCCCAGCCAATGTGCCAGTCCAGACTGGAGGCAGGCCCACCCTGCTGTTACTGCTAATTTTGTAATGAAGAATCTAACCTTTTGCTTTGCTAGAATACACATCAATTGCATTTGCCTCAGAGCTTAGCTAAATGTGAATGAACTCCATTTGGCTGACATACAAAGTACACTGTTTCCCCACAAGTAAAAGACCCGGCATAGCAATGCTTGCAGGCAGTCTCTTATAGATAACACGATTTGACATGAGTTTGGGAACACCAGGGGCTGCAGTATGTCTCCCCTCAAGTTGCTGTAATCAGCCTGAGACTGGCAACACCGTATTGTGGGGAGAAGGCTCTTTGGCATATGTGGCCAGCTCCCTTCTGGCAAGCAACAGGCAGAGGTGGTTGTTTTCAGCTTCAGTACTGCCCAAACCACCACAGATATGTGGCCAACATATGTGCACCCATCCTGCAATGACTTCTCTGCCTGTTCTGTAAGCACACCCCTGACTCAACAAACACAGGCTGCCAGAAACCAAAAAATAAGGACACAGATCACACCAATGGCAAGCACTCCCTAAGACTTCAGCAGCAGTAGAAGGGGATCTGCTCCACCACCCTGACATCTCCCAAGCAGGAGTCCCAGAAGCAACACTTACCCTGACAGAGTTGTCCTGGCTGGAAGTGGCCAGCATATACTCATTGTCAGGATGCCAATCCAGGCCGTGGATTTTAGAGAGATGAGCTGCCAAATACTCTACTGCAGTGCTGGGTTTCTGCAAGGAGAGACATTTTCCTTTTCAGCACAGGACTCCCGAAATTTGGTCTAGTTCTTTGGCATAAAGAGAGACACTTTAACAAGGGCAAGAGAGGTAGAACGCCCTCCTGCCAGGGAAAGGCAAATAGCTCAGCAACAGTAGTTGAAGAAAAGGTCCTGTGAAGGTGTGGCAAATTCCAGTCACCAAGTGCAGCCCTGAACCATACTTAAATAGAAGAGTTAAGTACTATGAGATCAAAAGCCAAATGTTAAGGGGCACAGCTCTCTTGAGGCTCGCGGGCTCCCAATTCTCTCTAGCTTAAATCAACCCACAAGAGAGATTTGGGATGAAGTAGGACATTTTAATCAGTATTTACCTGTGACCAGAGGGATGTCTGTATCAGGTAGGTGGGAATATGCACAGACTGCTTAAAACCCCCTCAGCTTACCCTTTTGTCCCATATTCGGACATCCCCATCGTGGCTTGTTGCTAAACAGTTGGCATTTTTCTTGTTCCATTTGACCTGGGAAGCTCCAGCTGTAGCACAAACAGAGCAGGTCAAGACAAGCAATTAAAAAGTAAATGGCACAGTAGACCTTTACCTGTGCTTGGAACTGCTCTTCTTAGCACAGGAAAGGCAGTTCAGAGGAAAGATACCCCAAAAGCCAGCATGAAGGATGGCATGAAAATGACTAACTCCTGATTCCTCAGCTAGCATTTGTCTCCTGAAGACCTCAAAGCAAGAGTGTTCCAGTTACATGGTCAGAGATCTCCATTGCAATTTCTAGCCATGGGTTGTACCCAATTAAAATACTCATGTCCATTAACCCAGATGGAGCAGCTTCCTCCAGACAAGAACTGCAGGTTCATAGCCGCCCTCCCAAATCCCTTTTGTTTTCATTCAGGTTACTTCCACGTGCTTAAGGATTGATTCATCTCCCCAACACCTATCTGATGCTATACAGGGAACCACTGTTATTGATCTATTATTAAAATACAGGTGTAAGAGAAGGCTGCAGTGCAGGTGGCTCTTGTGTCTGGCCAGCTGAAGGTAGACTCACTGGGTGGACCAGAAGACCCAACTGTCGAAATGTAACACAGAAGTCAAAGACATCAATGGCATTGTAAAGAAACTGGAAGATGGTCCAGATATGATTATATGGTATCATGAGGGACTCAGTCAAGTGCCTAAAATCAAAAGTTGGTTGGCTATTTCTAATAAGCAGCAAAATATAGCTTCAGTTGATGTGGATTGTTCAGCTATTGTAAGAGAAATACATGTTCTGTTCACCCTTACTCTGTCAGTATTTTCAAAACATTTCGAGCTCATCAGAAAGGTGAGGTCCATGAGAAAGCTGAACAGATCTCAGCCTGCTGCTATTCCCCACCTTCACTCCCCACCTCCTGCTGCACGGTGAACAGATTCATCCTGACAACCTAGCAAAAACCTAGTCTAGGGGAAAAAAGCTGCAAATAGGCTGCCAGTTAATTGAGTTGATTCATTCACTGAAGGGTACACAAACGTCTGGATCAGCACTAAACAGAATTGGGCATGGGAGGAAGCAAGCTTTCTGGGCTCAGCTGACCCCTGAAACCTCATCCCAGGCACCAGAACCAAATGCTGCTTCTCTCTGATTCACTAGGGTTTTTGCATCACTGTGATAGAGGTTTGCTGGCTGGGAGGGAAGGGGGAGCCACTGCAGATGTGTAGCCTAAGGAGATCTAAGCAGCAGAGCATGAGAGATATGTGTTACAAGAATTGCTGTAATACTGGGGACAGCAGCACAGGAAAATGATGTTTTGCTCGTCATCCATACTTCACACAGTTCCAAGACACAGCTGCTGAGGACTGACACACAGCACCTGCCAGCAGGTGCTATTACAAGCGGCTGGACAGTCGCACTGCCAACAGCCATGACAAGTGCCTTTCCAGAGGAAGCACAGCCCAAAAAGAGCATCTTCGTGTCACTGCTGCAGCTGCCTGCATGTTGAAGGTGCCCCAGAGAAGCAGATACAGCCACTTAATGTACCCAGCCCCTCAGTAAGTAAGGGGGCAGGCTGGCAGTCGGCAGCATTCAACATCACTGCCTGGGGTGCAATTTATTTTCTCAGCTGATTCAATCAAACATAAAAGGACATGGAGAAATTACAGACAGGCAACAGGACAAGCAGGGTGGTTAAGCAGGGAAGAAGCTATGTCTAAAAGGCACAAATGCCATGTGACTGTCCACCAGTTTCAGGACAGCCAGTCCAAGTACCACCACTGCCCTCCATGCCTGGGAACCTCCAAGGGCTCCACATCCCCTCTGAATGCTGCTCTTCTAAAAGGAGTTGTGAGCTGGAGCCTCTCAGGCTGCTCCTACACAGAACAATCACAAGTGGTGGCACTTTTTTACTTCACCACATTCAGCCTCAGAGCGTGAAGGGAGGGAGGAATAACAGCAGGGGCATGCAACAATAGGTTTGTTTAATGCTTACACCACACATACACATCGTACTTACCGACAGCAGAGAGCGAGACTGTAGGCTTCCTAGTGTCTCTGAAACACAACATGGCTAATATGAGTACCCACAGCATAGCCCAGCAGGTCCAGCCTACCCAGTGAGCTCCTTGCTATTCCAGGACTAATTTTATTGCTGCTTCTTGGGAGCTTATGTGCCTTCAGCTTACCAAAACGCACCACACTAAATGGAAGAAAGAGGTGACCAGCTGGAGGGCAACAGCCATCCCGTCTTGCCGCCACGTACAGCATCAAGTTTAGGACATAGGATAGAGTTGGAGGGGACTAGAGGGAGGAGAAACACATGCAAAGTATGGCATGTTGCAACTAGGCAGGCAAGGAAACCGGGCTGACAAAGTGTTGCTGCGGGAAGCAACAAAACAGCCTTTCCCAGGAGGATTAAAAGGAACAAACAGAGCTGTGAAAAGACAAAAGCCACTGATGTGTTTGTCAAGCCTTTGCAGACCCTGATTCAAGACAGATGGAGCAGTGACTTCAGAGCAAAGACTTCATGTCTAGCATATAACAACAAAATTAGTAAGAAATAAGCCCAGCTGTGTGCAGACTCTACAGACCAAATTCTGCGGTGGTAGAAGCCAGTCCAGCACCATGACAACTCCTAGCAGCCAGGGCACAGATCAAGGCAATAATTCGCTCCTTGACCTTGCCTCTCAGGAATTCACCTGCCCTTTCATGAAAAATGCCAGTGAAAATAAGGAATATTGTCTCCAGCTTTTTGTGTTTGCTGAAAAGCAGAACATTTTCTGGAATGGACTGGACCTCTCCCTCTAATAATTTCTGCCTAATCAAAAAGTTATTTGGTATGAAAAATCAAGTGGGGAATTTCCAGCTGCCCTTACCACAGGGCTACCTCCCTAGGGTGTCATTAGACAGCCGCTTCAGCAGGATGTTCATTTGCTGGAGGCCAGCAGCCCCAGGACCTCACTGCCCCAGCAAGCTCAGAGACCTTACCAGCACAGGTGGGATGTAGAGGCTAGTCAGAGACTGCCTAAGCAAGCATTTCTGGAGAAGCAGTACACACAGACATAAAACAATGGTAAGGCACAATAGAGTTAAAGCAGGGCTTCTGATAACAACCTTCAGAGAACTCTATTTTTTGCTTGGCTCTAAGACAGTATCGCAGGAAAACACAACCGGCAGTTATTGTCTCTTTATGTCTTTTAATTACACATTAATAATATATTGCCATTCTCAAGCACCATTTAACCAAGGATCTAAGTGCTTCATAGGAGCTAAACAAGCCTCAGGGTAGCCTGGTGCAGTGGGGTTATATAATTATCCTCCTATTATAACTGAGCAAGGGAGGCAGAGAGGAACAAAGTGACTTGCCGGGGGTCATAAAGAGTTGCTGTACAGCCAGCAAGAGAACCCAGCAGTCCCAGTGCCAGCTCCTTGCTTCTCAGCTGTAAAATACAGGGTTTTAATATTGGTAGTTTTGGAAAGATCTGCTACCCCGAAATTACTCATGATAGAAAGCACCAGGAATCAAGGGAAGGCGCAAACAGGAAAAGGTTCCTGAATACCACTCCCAGTCTTCCCACCAAGTGAGAGCCAGCAACAATCACTGAATTTAGTGTAAAATGGCTGCAGGATCATGAAATGGTGCTCATTCACTCAGCTAAAAAAACCCAACAGGTTGAGGATCACCCTTGGATTCCAGGAAAAGCTCCCGAGGAAAGATGTGAATGAGTAACAAGTGAAGCCAGTCGGTATTTTTTCCAATCAGGGACACGACTGTGGCTCAACTGTACTACTCTACTGTTCTTCATTGACTCTGAACTGGCTTGAAAATAGGGGAACAGAAGCCATCTTTGAGATTATGGGAAGCAGATAAAGCCCCTGCAAGCACAGCTGAAGAGCAGCACCCATCAGTGCATGCTTTGCCTTGCAAGCTGCTAATTATGGAAAGGAGTCCAATGATTTCCCCGCAGTGCAGAAACATACTGATTCTTACTTGATGTCCCAGATGTAGATGTATGTGTCAACAGAACTGGTGACCAGCAGGTCTGGCTCAAACACCGCCCAGTCCAAATCGCTGCAAACACAAAATCATAGTAGGTCAGCAAAGAAAAGCGCATACTGTTTGTATCAACTTCTCAGAAGCCCCCAGTGCATTTCCCCAACAAATCCATGGCCACTCCATGAAATCTACTGCAACTTTTAAAGTAAAAAGCAAGATCTTAATAATTTCTCTAACTAAATTCCAAGAAGCAATGAAATGCTTCTAAGTAAATTCTAGTGAAGCATCCTCCCAGCCCTGAACTTTACAGCTATCATGTGTGCGCTCTTTCCTCCACAGGAAAAGGGACATCATCTCAGCGAGCTCCCAGTTAGCACACATTCTTGTCATCAACCCCTCACTTTGGCATGCCTTCCTGTTGGGCTCACCAGGTTCACCTGGGACACAAATAGCCTCCAGCCAGCCCAAACAACTGCCATTTCAAGGGCTGTGATTACTTTCCACAGTCAGAAGCTGGAGTAGAAACAGTGCTTCACCTCATTTCCAGCCCAGCACTGAAGTGCACCCCTAGAACCAGAGGTAGAAATCTCCCCTGCACCACTGTAACTTGCTGTGAACTTAATCTTTGGGATTACCTGCTTTAATTAAGCTGCTATCACACAGAGACACAGCTGGGATTCAATTTAATAAACATGCTGGTATATGTTTCCCAGACGATGGCTGCTGCTCATGACAAGGACAGCAGCCTAAGGCAATGACACTCGAGCCATCAAAGGCTAAGTTGATATACTGGGGGGAGCAATGAGAGGGTGAGCAGCTTCACATCTGATATCATCTCCAAATGGGAAGGCAGGACAGAGGGGCAGGCAGTACAGCCCAGAAATGTAAGTAAAAACAGGCTCAGAGCAGAGCCTGAGCGAGGCCAGGACCGAAACATTCACCTTCTATGAAACAATCCATTGTTTTCCACCCAGCAGTCTGCAGCACTGCTTGCTCCTCACCTGATCACACGCGTGTGTCCTTGCAACGATGTGCATACTTCACCATTACCTTCCTTCCACTTATACAGGTCAACTCGCTGATTGCTCTGAAATTAGATGGAAGAAAGGAGGCAGTGTCAGGCAAACAAGGTAGGACAGGAATCCATGTGTCAGGACAAGGTTCCCTTCACTTTGAACAACCTTAGTTACCAGTGAGTCACACTGTGATTAGCAAAGTCCTTGCCCAAAGTAGGAGAGCAAAGGTGAACCTACAAGCTGCAAGGACTCTTAAAGCTTATACTTTAATTACACCCACTTAAAATTGGTGATAAACAAGAATGGGAGAAAAAAAGTCACATTGCAAAATGTTTCCACAAAATGATGTTCTCAGAGCTTTTATTTCCTAACAACATGCTGTAACTGCAGGCAACAGGCAGCCAAATTCTCTCTGCAGGAATACCCTGCCAGTCTGTTCAGATTCACAACTGGAGTTTTCAGTGAGGGGGATGACGGATCACCACTGGTTTTCCTCAACTCTACCTCAATTCCCTTCTGGGATAATCAGGGCCATTGCCAAACACGAACAATGAATTTTAATGGCTTCAAGGTCACCTCCTCGAGGGTACTTCCATCCTTGCCAGCCCAGGAGAAAAGCCTTAAGTGCTTATCACTAACTGTAAACCACAGAAGCAAGCCAGAAGAATCAATGACAACATTATTTAGGGATCCTTCACTCACTCCAGGAATAAATGCTCCCCCAAATGCAGCCACACACAAAGTTTAGTTGAAGCTAGTTATTGTGCTTTAAGTTCATGTTCTGCCTCATTCAAGGTTCACTTCAGCCCACGCCGACTGTAATCTTTCTGGGGCAGGAATTGCTTTTTTAGGTGCATGTACAGCACCAAGCACAGTGGGACTCATGGAAATTCATGTTGATTTTGCAAAAACAGAAATAATACTTCTTCAAAATTTGATCTTCATTAGGCCCTTGTTTTCAGACTTAGAGGTAGATGAGGGAAAAGATAATAGAGAAGAGACTTACTTTGTGTGGCAGTTTTTTGTGGTGGTGGGTTTTTTTCCTACCCCAAAGCTGCTTCATATGAATTTGAACTTGCAGATAGATAAAACACTACAGCCTTCCCTGAAATGGAAGGTCTCCTCCCAATTCAGCAATAATATATGGCACTTTTCTAACAGCTCACAGCAGGGCTGCACAAGAGCTTGGGGCAAGGAAAACTCCTTGCATGTTTCTCATTGACAGAAGGATTTAAGGGTGTAGAGTGAAATTACCCAATGGGATTTGCCCAGGACTCCAGAGTTGATGCTACAAGATAAGGATCACCAGAAGTTTCTCAGGCTCCTAGTGGGGCATCTCACATGGAAAGTGCTGCCCCTAGCACCAGGTAGGGGGGAATGACAGCTCCTCCTATCAGGAGCATTTTCTAAAAAATGTGCTTCTCATCATAAGTATCAGTATACACTTCCAACAATTTCATCACCCTCTTGTTCAAGCATTTGTGACCACACAAAAGAACTAACAAGGATCTAGGATTGAAAACAATGGCATTTCTGAAACAACAGCTTAGGAGTCCTCAGAAATGTGCTTGAGCCAGAGGGCAGACACAGCCAAGCACAGCAAGAGGACATGTTTCAGCTCTTCTGTAAAGAAGCTAAAAGAATAAGAAACCCTTATCCAAACACAAGGACAGACTTCCGCTCTGCCTGCACCACTTCCAGCTAATGGCACTGCAAACCAGGTGAAGCTGTTGGCAAACAGGATGGTAGCCTTTCATACTCCCTTTCCATCCATGGGGATGCAGAGGGATACAGGCCTCATGGCTGCCTACAACACTTGCGTGGTATACCTGAAAATATGATGACCTCAACAACGGACTGCTGGGGGACTGACAGCCAGCTTGAGTCCAGAAGCAGCAAATTACATCTTCATGGTGTCGAATCCAAGCTGATTTAGCCTTCCCAATACATCTTTGCCCCCTTAGGTATGGCCCTCAAACACATCCACACTGCCTCCAGACCTGACCTGGGACACAGAGGCCTGAGCACATGGTGTAAGTGTGCTTTCCATGCCTAAACAAGACAGGCTACATTCTAGACCTAGGACGGGGCTGTAACGCATCAGCACCAAAATGCCAGCCAACTGTGAGATGACTGGAAAGGAGATGTTTCTGCCCCAAACTGGAAAAGCTGCCTGACCTCATCTTGGGAATTCCTCACCCGATGTGTGTCAGCAACTACATCTAAATCATCAGACCATCTTAGCATCTTCATTTATAAACAGGAGCTGCAAGGTTTGATGCCAGCTACACCTAGTTTCAGTCTGGAACAAGATGGGTTCCTGTGTCCGCTCAGGGCAGCAAGAGATGGGAGTGCTCAGATCGGCGAGATAGGCACAGCTCCCCTTTGCAGCAGGGTCCTGCTCAGATCAGCGTTAACCAATCACTGGATATTGCCTTTCAGATTGTGTTTGAAAAGAAGCTTTTGCGCTCTACTTGTGGCCTGCACAATCCGTTTCCTTATTGGGTTTTGATTTTCACAGACTGTATCCAGAAGTGGCACTGAAAGACAGATTTTTGCAAGTTTTACTAACTCTCCACTCAGAAGCAGACAGCTGCTGAAGGCACCTTTAAGATGTCAGTCATGTGCCAGAGCTGGGAGGAGACAGGCTGGGGAACGTCAAGAGGGCAAACAAGCAAAGGCTCCTAACTGACAACACTGGTCTGCTTTTAAGACAGCCTTTAATTTCAATCGTAGCCAGTCCAGGAAGCAAAAGGAACAAAAATCCCAAGAAACCATCTTCAGCTAAGTGTTTTCACAAAAAAAAAAAAAGAAACCTCTCCACCCCCACCTATTCCAGGACTCTCAGGCTATAAAAGTAGATGTAACATGGCACCAAAGGAACCTTGCCATGAGAATAGTCTGCACCCCACTAGTGCCGGTTGCTGCAGCGCTGTGGTTGATGGCTTAGAGACTGCTGCTAGCAGAAGCTCAGGGCTCTGGGTGAACAAGCTACAGAGCACGACAGACTGAGTAAAGATCGGAGCTAAAACTGTGCTCAAGTCTCAGATAGCCACTACTGCTTCTTCAGATCAGCCTATTTACTTCCCCACACACTTCTTGCTGACTCGGTCCCAGCCTATCTGCAAACCTAGATTGTTACAGCGGTGAGCCAGTATTGACTTGTGCTATTTACAGACTGCCTGGTGCACCACATCCCACCAGGAAGGCAGGGAGGTGAAAATAAAACAGCACAAAGCAAGAAATTCAGTAAGTGCACAAATCTCATAACAGAATGGAAGTTAGAAAGAGAGCACATCCCCCCTTCCTTCCAGAAAAGGACCATTTGGATGCCCGATTTATTTCGCAAGGTGTTTTATAAAAAACAAGCAAGCAAAACTAGATTCAGCACTGACCAGCCGATAACTGAGAGCCATCAAGCCAAATAGCTCACTGGCAGTAAATCAGAGTTAGGCCCTGATCTTGCAATGTAACTTGCAGAAGCAAGCCTGTGCCAGCTCCATACAGCCTTCCAAGTCTGCAGAAGTCCACCCATGAAAGACCATGGAAGACGATGAGTTACAGCTTTTAAATCAGTGAACTTACCGAAGCTGCAAAGTAGTAAGCGTAGCTGTCGTGTGGGTTCCACTGCACTGCCCCAATGTCCCACTTGCTCTGTCGGGAGATCTTTCGATGACCCTCATTTGGTGCATCCAGGTTGACTATGTAGAGGAAACGGCGGCTGCAAGACACACAGATATAAAGGGGCTGTATCGCACAGGACTGATCTCAAAATCCCAAGCTCACCTGGAGCTCACAGCCTTGTGCCTAGAGGACCAAAGAAGAGAAGCATTTGACAAGACAGATGAAAATACTACTCCCAAGAAGGCTACATTTGACCACATACTTCAAANAAAAAAAAAAAAAAAAAAAAAAGACACACACACTGAAATTAGGTAGGATCTGCAAATGTAATGGGTAGCTCAGACCACAAAACCCCTGGATAACTAGGATACACAAGGAAGTGTCGGGAAATAGTGCAAACATCCAAATACAATTTGCTGGCCTAATGCTGCAGCAGCAGAGCCGAGGTGGCACAGGGCTGGGAGCACAACACAATAGCTTCGCAGGAGCCAGCTTCAGTCTGGAGAGGTTACTCTGAGCAAGAGTTTGTGAGCCTTGACAAACATAAGATAGATTCTACGTGGCTGCCTGTTTCCACACCATGCTGTTTGGAAGGCTTGGTTCCACAGACAGTACAAGTACACCTGCACAGAGCTAGCTCAGCCGCAGCAGCTTATTAATGTGGGTAGACACAGCACTGCACTGATCTGGTTATATTACTTACCTAAGCTAACCCTATACACAGCAGAGATATATTTGCATGATGCTAAACCTGAGCTCATACACCCTGCTGGATGCAGCCAACTCCCCACAAAGCTAGGCAAGGCATCATTCCCTCCACAGTGTGATTCATCTTATAAGCAAGATAAACCACCCAGAAATAAATGTGAGCCAGCTGAACTCTAATGGAAGACCAGCACCAAAACATATTAAACCATATATAATTAACCACACCAGCATCACATACATCAGCTGCATAGCAAGCACACAGCTGCTGTGAGCACTGTGGATTTTCCCAAGAGAAGGAACATAAAGAACATCTTTGCTGCCTTTCCAGACCAAAGTCCTCAGGGCTCCCTACTCTGAAGAGTGAAGATGCTGAGCCCTCTGAGGCTCTCACACAGCTTTAAAAGAAAGGAGGCAAATCCTGAAGGGCTGCTGAGCATGCAGAAGAAGCTTGAAAAGCAGAGGGCCACAGACTCAATGTTGAATTGCAGACAGGCTGTCCCCAGCTTGCTGTTGGCCCAAATAAGCAAGCTGTGAAACAGGGCAAGTGTAAGGAGGAAGAGGCATCAAGTTAGACCCAAAACAGCTGCTAGGCTGGTTATTGCTGCGCAGAGCTGCTGGACTAAGGGTTTACATGGAAGTGAGCAGGCCTCTGAGTCATATCAAAGGACCTGTTTCCTCTAAGGCTGACCAAAGGTCAGCTATACCCATGTGATCCTGAATTTGAAGTGAACATCCTAATTGGTGCAGTAACTGTGTCACTGACGGGGGGACAGGAATAGCTGTTAGTACTAAAAGGCAGAAGCTGGGCAGGCAACTGCTGCACTGTTTAAAGACTTGCCCTGGAGGTGGCTACATAATGCCAAGCCCTCCTGGGAGCTCTGGCAGCTTGGAGTCTATGGCACCTACTGCTCTTATTGAGTGTCATCTGCACTAAACCAGCAGAGGAGCAGGTCAGAGAGCTTGGCTCCTCTGCTCAAGTACACCATGGGAATAGTTGGGGCAAATTTTGTCTTAAGGAAATGATTTAATCTCTATTTCAAGTAGAATCCAAACAGTATTTCATGATGCTCCACCTCCCACAAGTGCATTTGTGAAAGCATGTATCAGGAAAGCCACGACAGTATTTTATTGTGCTGTTGTGGCTGGCTTTCCACTCTGTATCCCATTGGAAATGTGACCCAGAATCCTTTTCATCAAGCCTTGAACAGAATTCAGCTGCACCTTTCTGAAATAATACATCAGCCCTTTAATTGAGGTCAGCCTGAAGGTTGCTGATTTGGCTTGTGGAAATGACTGTCATACATTTCTAATGGGGACTGTCACACTCACCCTGAGAGTACTGCACGCTGTCCCAGGCAATCCACTGACATCGCAGTTGCCTGTTAAAGAGAAACAGAGAATAAAACTAAATTATACCTGTCAGGTCAGCTTCTCAAACACACAGCTTTGGGGAGGAGTTCAGGAAAACCCGCCAGCTCATCTTCAAGGTATAAACTGCTACGGCAAGAGTCAAGGCTGGTTTCTGTCAGGGATGGCAGAAGTAACATCCCCTTAAAGAAGCCCAGACGGGTGACGGGGTATAGCGGTTGATTTGGGGACGCAGGATAGCGCACAGAAAACATCTTTGTTAGAGTAAACTGAAGACAAGACCTGCCAGACACCATTACAAGCACTGAGACCTTGTTCCCTTCTCCCCACTATGGCAATCACAGCTGCAGCCTTTCAATCAGCAATCTCTAATAATCCGTATTAATCAGCCTCTGCTCCTGCTCAGGAGCTTTCTCAGCCTCTCTCTTTTCTATTGCAAGGCCAGATTTAATTTTATATATACCAGGGGATAGAAGTGCAACCATTTGTGTATGGCTGGTCTCCAAAAATGAGAGATGGCTAAGAGGTATCAGAATTTACTTTGGCATTGCTTGTAAAGAAGGCTAAGAGATAACTTAAATGCCATAAGAAGAAAATTAAAAAAATATACTGTTTGAACATTGTCTAGCCCTCTTTTCATTCAGAATGCAATTGGCCGATCATCTTGTTTAATTGCCAAGAGAGTAAAGGAAAATTTTACTTGGAAAGCTGAACAGTTCGGCCCATAAACATAGATATGACTTCAACGCAGTTTTTAGCATTCACAGTACAAAATCAGAACATGCCCCATATTCTTCAAACTGCTGTCATCTTCAAAGCTACCTCTCTGAAGGCTCAGGATGTCTCTGCTGCTGTTCAGGATTCTGCTAAATACTCTCAGCGTGGATGTAACAAGAATTCAGGATGTCCCACAGCTACTACCTATAAGCATCACTAAAACCAGACAGACCATATGGCAACCTCACTCCATTTCAGTCAGACTTGACAGGAGAATAGCCATCACAAAAACGTAGTTTTTTTCAACCAGGACCGCAATCCCTGCTTCCAAGTAGCCCAACTAAGAGAAAAACAGCATCACGAGCTCATTCTTCACTAGAGACCAAGAGTCCACATGGCAAAGAGCTACAAAATGCCTGCAGAGTTTCAGAAGTCCACAGTAAACCCCAGGCCTACATCTATACCGCAACCAAGCCAAGTTTCACCACTTTTGCTGTTCCAGGAATGACCTGCTTTCATTGCTTTTTTCCTAGGTAGCAAAGCCAGTCTTCTGGCAAGGTTTTCCTAGTCCTAAAACTAATGCTGTAAGCAAGAAGCTATTTTTAAAATCTCTAAAGGGTAAAGAAATAATTCCAGCTTCCTAGATTTCACAGCACGTTGCAAAACAACAAAGCAGGTTACTAAATTTATAAAAAAAGCAGGCAGGAGAAGGAAGCTTTCCCAGATGATACACATTTTACTCCTGAGGAATTAAGATGAGGATCACTAAAGCCATTACTGGAACCAGAACTTTCTCATGTGATGAAGAGCTAGCCAGCCGACATATTTCATACAGCTGTGGCCATCTTTCCTCAAGACAGAAAAAACCCCGTCAATTTAAAGTGATTGATAATTTCATATATGAGTTTATTTTTTCTGGTGTTGGCACCAGGACATCATAAATCCTTACAAATTGCTTTTAATAACCAACATTGGTAAACCGGTTTTCCAGGCACATCATAAAATGTAATCAGTAATTAGAATAAAGTAAAAACCATCACATGTCAGGCTGCTACTCCGGTGGGTCACAGTCATTTTATGACAATAAACAGTTCCCTACAATACTACAGTCTTATCTAGGCAACAGGAAAAAAAACTAAACAGCTGTCATTTAATGTGCTTGTGTATATTGATATGTCAGTCTTCACAGCACAACATTCCAGAAGGGGGGAGTTGAAACTGAATGAACCAAACTGAAAGCAGTTTTTATCCTAAAACAACAATCAGAATAGCTGGAATTGCTGTTTTTGAGTAACAATTATGTGAATAAGCATGGTAGGAGTACTGCACATTTGAAAACCAGCTCTGAGCCCACAGCCCAGGCAGCATCTTCTCAGACTTCAAATGTCTACTTTGGCATTTCACTTGATTTCTGGTAGGCAAGCCAAGGAAAACACCTTTTCATGTCTGAACTTCCATTAGTTTTGAATCTAGCTTCATTCTCTACACCTGAAAGGCAACAGACCAACCCAAGGCTATACTAGTTTTCAAGAGCTGCAAACTCTTAGCAAGAAATACCAGTTCCCTGCGTACCTAACTTCCTGTCTACATGCTGAGTTGCTACAAATGGTGCTATTTCACCACTGGACATGGTGAGCTCTAGTCGCCTTCTGATAGCGCACACAGCCTGACAAGAGCCTGTGGGTCACATCTAAACCAGAAGAGTACAGAGACTGCCACCTCTGTTAGCTTGTATAGAAAGATGACACTTGTAGGCAATATTGGCCCCAAACTACCCAGACACTTTCTGAAGCATTACAGGTTGGTTGCTGTAGTTTTCACACGACACACTCTAGCATGATGAACGAACACAACTGCAGTGCTTGCAGACATACACATGCTATAAATGCAATAGCTGCCCACAGTTTTGACTCTTGTTTCCATTTAAGTTGGTTTTGGGGTAGGGATTTTCGAGATAGCGTGGCCTACAGGCAGAGCTCAAGCCTGGTACAGGATGATTACAGCCACGGTGTTTCAATTTCTCAAGCTCGGGTTTCCCATCTACAAAAATGTTCATGCAAGCTCCTAAAAAAAGTTCAAGTGCAGATATATAAATGAGTTTAGCTTGAAGCAGTAGTCTAGCAGTCCCAGCCACTGAAGCTCTCTGGTTTCATACAAGAGAGCAGGCAGGTCAGAACAGCTCTAGAAAGATCACACCAGAGTACACCGAAGCGACCAAAATACCAGTGGTTAACCTCTCTATTAAGGTATACGCCTGCACAGCAGTGAGATTGAAACCCACTGCTGCAGAAGGGGATGGAAACACCTGTTCTCTCCCCTCTCTGCTCCCACACACCAGCCATTATGAATAAGCAATCAAATAACGAGGCCACGTATCTCCTGAGCCAGATACAATTTGAGTCTGTGCTCTAGGAAGATGTACCTTTGTATCTCATTACCAGTTTCCTGAGTGCTAATCTTCAGCGGTAGACAAGGCTGTTTTAACGTTTCTTCCAGGAGGAAAACAAAACCAGTATAATGCTTTTGAGGTATAAAAACAAAAAGCTTTGTGAGATTATAGAGGAGAGGCTGGATATAGCACATAGGATTTAATGCCCCTATTCGCAATGGTGATCACAGAGCTGACATTGCCTCAGCACAAGACAAACTAGAAGATGAGTTTGCAGACCTATTTTTTTTTTTTTAACCCTTCTGGATTTCCTNTTCTGGATTTCCTGCTGAAGTAGCTCATAGTCCACCTGCCATATCCAGCTTTGCTAAGCAACGGTCAACATCTTAAAAAAAAGACACGTTTCTTAGAACAGCTTCTAAGAAAGCACATAAGCAAGCTCTGAGGGGAGTTCTCCTGTAACCAGCAACTCCAAAATAAAAGCTGACCTTTTCGTTATTTATAAAAAAATATAATCTGCTTTTCCTGCTAATCGAGGAATACTCAACAATTTATATCGCAGCCGAGAAAGTAGCTATAATGGTCTCAGAGGAAAAATGAGGAAAGATGCGTGGGAAGTGGTAATGACTTCTACCAGGCCTGCCAATATACTTAAAAAATACCCGATCTTATTACGATTAGAAATAACGCCCTCGTGAATTAAGGCGTTATCTCCGCGCACACGGCCCCGACACCGGCTCAGCCCCGTCCACAGACAGCGAAAGGCCCCGCGGGGCCGCCGAGGCCGCCCGGGCCGGGAACCCCTCCCGCTCCTCACGGAAACGGCCCGGCCCGACCAGGACGGCCCCCGAGGGCCGGTCAGAGCGGCAGCCCCCCCCCGCCCCCGACCTGGGCGTCGCGGAACTCCACCACCACATTCTCGCTGCTCCAGCGCGCCGCCATCTTGGGCCGCCCCAGCAACCCCCGACGCCGGCGGGGCAGGGGAGGAGCCGGCGGCAGCGCGCCTGCGCACAGCAGTGGCACCGCGCGGTGGCGGCCGGGAAATGTAGTCCTCCCCTTACACCCACC